>JACWFO010000043.1:0-157793 GCA_019775505.1 Leucosporidium yakuticum
TCGAGCTCGCAAGGCTGCTCTGCACCGTCCTCATAGCGCTTACTGCATCGAAGCAGACAACCTCTGATTCGCTTCGATGATCAGTGAATCTAGTGCGATACACAAGGAAACCCACCAGCAGCCACCTCGGCCGTCGCGGAGGAACAGCGCCGAGCCGCTTTCACCGACTCTGTAGCCTCACACACCTTCCTAACTCGCCTCGGTGTCTGCTACGAGCTCTTGCATCTCACACCAAGCCTCGCCTGGCGCTGTAGGCGCTGCAGGGCCGTAGGGATCTTCCTGCAACAAGGTCGAGGCAGACGACCAGCCATGTCTCGCCTCCCCAATTCCAGCCTTGTCTCACGCGACGATTCGAAGCTAGGTGTGGGTTCTCACCCAGACACCTGACGATGCTCTTCCTCTTCCTCTCGCACTTCTGTTACATCTCTTCGTCGTCTCCTGCTCGTCCTCAGCTCCCCCGGCCTTTCCCACCTCGCTCGAGCTCAAGCTCAGGATCGCCCGCTCTCTCGCACGCCGACCGCAACGCCGACGCGCAATTCTTTGCATCATGCTGTCTCTACCGCGTTTCTACACTCGCCAATCACCACAGTTCCTCTGTCTGCTGGCACTCAACCTGGGATTCCTAGTCTACACTCGAATGAGCTCGACCGCCCACCTCGACACCTCCTCCCTCGTTCACGCCCTCCCCGCTCATCTTCCCGAGCACATCTCCGATCTCTACCCTAGCCATCACTCGCACGTCAACGGTCACAACGACACCAGCGATTTCGCCTCTCGAGCTCACCCCAAGAAGAGGCGAGTGGCCCGAGCCTTCTCTTCGGGCACTCCCCTCGTCTTTTCGCCATCACGACACGTCCCAACAGGCTCGCACACCCTCACGCATCCTACAGCGACTTGTGAGGTGTGTGTAGCGACTCCCGAGGACCCTCTGTGCGAGTACGGACTCGACAACGTCAGGCTCTCGAGGTCTTACGAAGGGAGCGGGTACCGAGTTCGCAAGTTCTTGGAGAAGGCGCTGAGGGGCGACAAGGTTCGCATCGGGTGAGTCCTCTGATCCATTGTGACTGTCGCTGTAGCCGAGTACACGCCACGAACCTCGCGAGGAGCTGATCTTTCTTGCTCGGCGCAGAATCATCGGCGGTTCGGTCACCGCAGGCCACGGCCTCAACGGCAAGCCTAGCTGGCACCAGCGCTTCTTCACCGAGTTTCAACAAGCTTTCCCCAACTCGGAGATCTACGACGGCTCCGTTCCCGCCATGGGCAGTGGTGAGTTGGACACTTTCTCGGGGTGATTCTCCTCGCTGACCTCGTCCCTCGCAGCCTTCTTCTCCTACTGCTTCGAATCGCTCATCCCGAACGACCTCGATCTCTACATTGCCGAGCTCGACATCAACAACGAGGGTTTGTCTCTTTCTTTTCTCATGCTGGAGCGCCGCGACCGCCTCGACCTCTGCCGAGCTGACTTCCCCGTCTCCAGCTCTCGATCGGACCTTCGGTGAAGATGATGCGCTCTTCCGAGGGCTACTTGGTCTACCACAGGAGCCCGCGGTCATCCGTTTGAGCGTTGTAGCCACCTCCTTCCCCGATCTTGCGCTCGGTGAGTCCTCCTCCGAGCTCAGCTCTTCGAAGACCGCCTTACTGACCGCCGTAACACGACTACAGGACACGTCTCGGATCTCATCATGTCCACCTACTTCGACACACCCATCATTTCGTGAGTTTTGAGTTTCAAAGAGAAGGTTCAGAAAAGATGGCTGGTCCTTCGGCGTTGCAGCGGGCTGACCCTCTCGCCATCCTGCAGCATCCGCAACTTCCTCCTGCCACACTTCATCGCGCACCCCGAGCTTTCGGACCCCTACTTCTCTCTGCTACCGGATGGCAAGCCCGATTACGTGAGTTCTCTCGCTCCCCCCGCTTTAGCGAACGCCGAAGCTCACTTGCCGTCGACTTCGCAGCGCCACATCTCTCACATCGGCCACAATGCTCTCGCCGACATGCTCACGCTCTACATGCGCGAGCAAACATGCGAGACGAGGCGTCGGATGGAGCACCCCGTCGCGCCGCCCAAGTCTCACTGGCCGAAGAGTGACATCCTCGGCATGGTCCCTCGTCTGTACAGTACGTCTATCCCTCTCCAAGGCTCGCTCTCCCCTCTTTTCTGACTTATCTCTTTCTCACAGTGTGGCAACCCTTCTCCACCAGCAAGGTCGCCCCTCCCGTTCGTCCTCACTGCGAGTTCATGGGCTCCGACCGCCGACCTCTCACTCCCATCGCCGAGTTGACCTCTCCGTCTTGGACCCGCGTCGACTGGAACGGCAAGCATGCTCTCGTCTCCTCCGAAGTCGGCGCTCGCATCTCCTTCCCCTTCACCGGCACCAAGATTGGACTCTTCCTCCTCCAGACCAACGGAAAGCGGAACACCCAGTTCCCTGGCAAACTTGGTTGCTGGTTGGACGGAGAGAATGATGTACCAAAAACTCCGGTTGATGCGTGGTACGCCGACGATGCCAATCGCGCTTACTGGCACATGGTTAAGGACGGAGTTCCCTTCGCCGAGCAGTGAGTTTCCCCTCTGCGCTCTCTTGAGAAGGGTTGAAGCTGATCTTCGCTTTCTTCTCGCCTAGTGTTCTTCATTGCGAGATCCTCGAGGAGTCCTCGACGAGCGGTCATGAGGTTCGCATCCTCGGCGTAGCCAGTCAGTGAAGGAGTTCGGCGCGGCGCAGAGCCTTTGAGCTTGCGTGGAGTTGTTTGAGCTTTGAAATTAGTTCATGTTGTTACTATTATGCACACTTTTCCCTTGATGGGACCCATCTTCCTGCTGGCGAGGACGAACGAGCTCAGGCTCGGCGAAGGCGAAAGCGAACGCCGAGGGCAAAGATCGGCGACTGCTGCTCGACCCTGGGCAGGAGGAGGTTTCTGTGGAAAGAAGGTAGATCCCTACAGTAGTGCGGTGCAGCCGTCCGCAGCTTCAGCACGGCGATGAAGCAGCTCGGCGAGGTTGTGGAAGAGACGGGAGGGGCTTGACTTTGGAGGCGAGAGAGGGAGAGCGGGTAGAGTGCTACTGGCTAACGTACCATCGCTTCAACACTCGATTACCGACGAAAGTACTCTCGGGACCTTGACCTGCTCAAAGCGGAAGGTCCGTCTTGCTGGGTCGCCAGGCGAGGCCGCCGAGATGAGAGGGCGAGCTCCAAGTACGTCTCCCCTCCCTCTGGCATCGTGGGCAGAGGTCGGTCGCCCGGGTTTTTGCGTGTTGAGAGTGATCTTGCTCTTCTCCTCCGTATCGCTTCTCAGCTCGTTCATTTCGCTACAGCCAGCGCCGGTCGCCATGCTTCGATCGGGATTGATGCTGCAGTCGCCTGCCTTTCTCCTCCTCCTCGGCGCAAACCTCGTGCTCTTCGCCTACCACCAGCTCGACCCCACTCAGCCCCACCAACTCGATCCTTCCTCTCTCCTCGAGCAGGTCGGTCTACACCGTCCTGTATCCCTTCACCGACCAACCAGCAGCAGCCCCGATCTCGCCGACGAAGGAGCTGCCTCTCCCGCCGACGCCGCCGTTCTCAGGAAGAACAACAAGCAAGCTCGCCCTTTCTCCTCGGGTCGGACTCATAATGCACCTGGTCTCATCTCCTCAACCGAACGACATGCAGCAATCGCACTCAAGCAGCAGCAGGCGACCCAGACGTGCGAAGTCTGCGTCGCCACCCCGGACGACCCGCTCTGCGAGTATGGGTTGGATAACGTCAGGCTGTCGAGGGCGTACCAGGGTAGTGGGCATCGCGTTAGGAAGATGTTGGAGAAAGCGTTGAGGGGAGAGAAGATCCGGATTGGGTGAGTGCAGCTGCTCGGCGATGGTTTCGTCGTCGACGCCGAGCTGATTTGGGGGTCTACCAACCTCTTTTCTTGCGCAGAGTCATCGGGGGTTCAGTCTCTACGGGTCATGGACTTCGGCCTGGTCAAGATACATGGCACGCTCGCTGGTTCAAGGAGTTTCAGAAGGAGTTTCCCAACTCGGAGCTGTTCAACGGGGCTCTGCCCGCTTCAGGTGAGTCGTAGGGAGACTTTTCTTCGCCCTCGTTTCTTTCGAGAGCTCGCTGGGGACGGAGCGGCGGAGGGAACGAGGGTTTGGGGTCGCGTACGAGAGAAGGAAGCTGACTCTTTAAAATGTCCCTCGTAGGGTCCGGGTTCTTCATGTGGTGCTATCCCGCACTCATTCCCGAAGATCTGGATATCTACCTGGTCGAAGTAGATGTCAACAACGAGTCAGTCCGAGCCGTTCGGACGTTCGGCGATAGCGTGCTGACTTCTAATTTTGCAGAGGAGACGCCAAGAACCAATTGGATGATGATTCACTCCATCGCGCCATTCTAAACCTCCCTCAAGAGCCCGCACTCATTCGATTAACGGTCGTCGCCACCTCCTTCCCCGATCTTTCGCGAGGTAAGTTCGCCGAGATCGTCTTTTTCGGCGCAGAAGGGGGGACTTACCGTCTCTTTCGCACGAAGGATTCACGTCTAACCTTGCCATGTCCTCCTACTTTGATACCCCCATCATCTCGTGCGTCTCGTCTGCCACCGACGATTGCGCCGAACTCGTGCTGATCCCTCGTCTCGTTCCCAGCGTCCGCAACTTCCTCCTACCACACTTCATCGCCCATCCTGAGGCAGGAGAAGCTTTCTTCGGTTACTTTCCCGACGGTCGATTAGACTACGTACGTTCTCTCCCTCGACTTGAAGCTCCTCCCTTTTCGGCGCCGAAGCTGACCTTCTCTGTTGTCTCACAGCGCCACATGGCTCAACTTGGACACGCCGCTCTCGGTGACATGCTCTCGCTTTACATCAAGGAACAAACCTGCGAGACTCGACGTCGGCAGGCTCACGCCATCGCTCTCCCCACTTCGCGCTGGCCGCAAGCCGACATTCTCGGGATGGTCCCTCGTCTTTATCGTACGTTGGATTGTCGTTCACGAACATCTATCTTGTAAGCCGAGAGCTGACCGCCCTCTTGCCCTCAACAGTCTGGGAGCCATATTCGGCGAGCAAGGTCGCGGCGCCAGTGCACCCCGCCTGCGCCTTCACCGGCTCAGAACGAAGCCCTCTCTCCCCGCTGGAGGAACACACATCACCCTCTTGGACCCGAGTCGACTGGAACGGCAAAGCGGCGTACCATTCCAACGAGGTCGGATCTCGAGTCTCTTTCGGCTTCAACGGTAACAAGATTGGCATGTTCGTCTACCAGAGCTCGGGTGCTGGGCATGCCGAGAAGCCGGGAAGGCTGAGTTGTTGGATTGATGAGCTTGTGGAGGGACAGCAGACGCTGGTGGACGCTTGGTGGCCGCATCCCATCGCTCAGCCGCTCTTTCACCTCGTCAAGGAGAACCTCAAGACTGGTCCTCAGTGAGTTCGGTTCGCTCTTCCTCCCCCTTTCCTGCAGCGATGCCCTCCGCGTACCTCCCTCACTCGCTCGAAGCGCTCCTTCGATGCTCTCAGCCGGCGAGGAGACGGCGCCGAGCCATCGCCGAAGGCTCCCTTCTCGCAATTGCTGACCTCCTCCTTTTTCCTTCCCTCCAGTATCCTCCACTGCGAGATTCTAGGCGATTCCTCTACCGATGGGCACGAGGTTCGGATCGTTGGTGTAGCATCTCAGTAGTTGGTCGGGCGTGCTTTGAGAGCGCTCCCCTTGTCTCCTTGTCGTTTTCAGTACATGTAACCACCTCGAACCTCTTGTATCGTTCAAAGGTATCCCGAGCTCCCTGGATAGCGACCGTTTGAAGCTCTTTCCGCGATGCACTTGAGCAGCTCGGCGCCCCCGCCGCTCGAAGTCTCCATCGCCGAGGCAGCTTCAGCGCCGTGTCTGAGGGAGCAGAGAGTGCTTCAAAGCGGAAAGTGAACGGAAGCAAATCGCCTGAGCGGCGAGTGCCCCACAGTAGACACGCTAACACTCGAGAGTCGAGAAAAGCGGAAAGGAGAACATCGCCGAGCTCGAGGACTTGGCTTCTGCAGCCAAATAAGAATAGGGGCTGGCGGGGGCTGGCGAGCTACAGAGTCGCCACAAGCAGCAAAAATGGAGCACGAAGAAGGGAGAAGAGATGTTGCACGAGATTGAGAGCAACGCCGAGCAAAAAAAATACGGGTGGAAAGCGAAAGATTGATAAAGAGCGTTGCTGAGACGAATCTCTGGATACTATCAGTAAAAGGCGGATGGTATGGTCTTGAGACTCAACTCCGCTCGGTGAAGGAAGAGGTCGATTTCTGGCATTGCGGGGAGAGGGCAAGCGCAGGTCTCGGCGCCAAAGCGTGGTAGGGACGACTTCGCCTCTTTCATTTCGTCTGCACCTCGTTGACAGCTTGCCCAGGCAGGGCGTCGACTTCTACTGGACTCAAGATTTCAGAAAAGAGAGTGCGCGACTCTTCGCCTTCGGAACGAAGGAGCCACCCCCTCGAACTTGGCCTCTCGCTTCTCTCGCTCCCCCCACAATGTCGTCCGAGATGAAGCCTGTGAGTTGACCTCTAGAAGCAGCAGGCAGTGAGTCCTAACAAACTACACACAGATCCCACTCACTCTCATCGTCGCGGCCACCCCTTCTCATGCCATCGGCCGCTCCTCCGCCCTTCCCTGGCGCCTGCCGAAAGAGATGGCTTACTTTGCGCGCGTGACTAAAGGCGAGCAACCAGAGCAGGATGGTCTCAATGCTGTCATCATGGGCAGGAAGAGCTGGGAAGGGATCCCAGAGCGCTGGCGGCCGCTGCAAGGGAGGATCAATGTTGTCGTTTCGAGGCAGGACACTTTCGACCTGTGAGTAGAGGCCGACGCGTTGCAGTGGTGCAGAGGACTCTTGGCTCGAGATGCAGGCTTCTACTGTACTACACTGACGCGACCTCTTCTTACAGAGGCGATGCTCCTCATTCGCACCTCGCGTCGTCCCTTCCTTCCGCCGTCTCGCTCCTCTCCTCCATCCCTTCCACCCCCATCTCACCTACACCACCCAAGCTCAACCGAACCTTCCTCATCGGCGGTGCTCAGCTCTACTCTCACGGCCTCACGATCCCTCATCCCTCCTACACGGCCGACCGAATCCTCCTCACGCGCCTCAAGACCGATTTCTCGGACTGCGATGCCTTCCTACCGCCCGTTCCTTCGGCTACGAAGGGGGAGTGGAAACAGGCTAGTCACAAGGAGCTTTGCGAGTGGGTTGGATGGGAGGTGCCCGAGGGGGATCAGACCGAGAAGGATAGGACGGGAGGTGGGGACGTAGTGTATGAGTTTCAGATGTGGACGAGGGAATCGAGGGCATAGTAGAGAGAATAGAGGTGAGTCTTGCTGGCGCCAACTCGTCGCTTCGTTCGTCTCCCCGAGCCGTGATTGACTTTCTCCTTGCTACGCAGGCTTCCCAGCAATGACACTCGCTTTAACAAGCCATCCTCTCGTTCAAACACATTCCCGAGAGCCGTACGCCCCCTTCTATGCTCAGTGAGCTCGCCGAAGGGAGTAGCCGCTCGTCCGCTCAATCGGCGCCGAGCTGGCTCGCTTTCGGCAGCTGGCAGCTGTGAACGGCAAATGAGAGGGTCGCTCTTGACACACAGCTAGATGAGATGGTTAGCCAAACCCGTTTCACCTCTCTGCTGGAGCCTCTGAGCTGCTAAGGACCGGGGAAGGCGGTTCGGCGAGGGTGAGCTGCTCGGCGAGCTGCTGGCTGCTTCTCGTTAGCCAACGTTGGCTCGTCGAAGCGTTACCGTGGTGGAGATACGACCCTCCTAGCATCATTGCAAGCCATCGGAAGGGCCAACACGCCCGCGTTGATCCTGTCTGCTCGCGCAGGAGCATCACCGAGGGAGGCGAACCTGGTACAATGTTCGAATTTAAGGTTTGGCGATGAAAGACTCGACTTTGAACCTTCCGACTTCGACTGCATCTTGCACAGAGGTGCAGCTTTCTCTGGCAGAAGCCAACATGCTCGCACACCTGTTGCTCGACACCTGAAAGGTCACGAAAGGCCGAGGAAGGGGCCAGAGCTCTGTGGCTTATTTCTGTACCTTCTAAGCCACCTAATGCGGTGCCGGTGATACTGGCGTGCAGCTCTTAACTTTCTCAACATGTTTCCAACCTCCAACACGCACAAACCTACCACGCTCCCGCACGCTCTCCCAACACCGAACTCGGTATAAAAGGCCCAATTGCCACATGTCCGGGATCCTTTCTGGCCTTTTGGCTTAGATCAAGTGTAGTATCTGTTCTTATCAGTTTTGATTACTGGTAGACCCACATTGTGGGTCAACAAATCAAATCTTATCTTTACTCGCCTGACCCGTGGTTCTTGAGCTTGCTCTCCTGCGTTTGGTCGCGATGTCCGCGCTCTTTCACTCCTGGCGTGCGATGTCAGGGCTTCTCCTGATTTTTTCGGGCTCCCTCTTTTGCTGCTCTTACCTACCGCGGGCCAGCTGCTGTCCTTCGAGACGGCCACGAGCTCAAGCGGCGCCTTCCCCTTTGCTCGGCGATGGTCTGAGGAGGGCTACTCGCTCGACGAAGAGGCGCAGCTGCTTCTTCGTGCAGCTCAAGCGAGTTGTTGGTGAAGTATGGGAGCGTCCACAGCAAGGCTGCTCTCGCTCTCAGGGGCTTTCAGTCGGCTCTCGGTCGCAGCGTCGACACTTCGGACTCAACGAGGCTGGGAGGCAAGCTACTCCTCATTCCACTGCAGCATCTGCTCTCCTTCAACACTTCAGCAATCAAACTATCCACCTCTCTGTCTGACCGAGCTTGTTGTCCGTTGTGAGCGGAGGCGAAGGAAGGAGACGGCGAGGAGGGCGGCGTCGGGCGTCGGGCGAGCGCGCGGTGAAGGTGTGGTTGTGAAGGAGAGGGAGTGTTGTGGGTAGCCTGTAAGACAATGTGTCAGCTCTAGTCTCCAAGTTGAGCCCTGAGGACGAGGAAGAGCCCTCGTTCAGAGACGACGGCCGGCTTCCTCGGTGCTCGGCGAGGGTTGAAAAGGTCAAAAGACCGGTCTTGGCATCTGGAGAGCAGTGAAACACAGGGAACCATGCGTACATCCTTCCCTCTACATACGAGCAGCAACCTTCTCCCGCCCCAGCCTGCTCCACAAGCCAGCGCGAAGGAGGTTGAGCTCGTCTTGAGAGGAAAAGGGGAAGCCGAGGCTTAGCTGCTTGCTAGTCCACTGATGTATCGAGGTTGGTGAATGTATTTCACCGCCTTTCTCCCTGGCCGATCCCGCACAGCACCACCCTCTCGCCTGCCGTGAAGACGAGCGAAGGATCGCCGAGAAATAAAATAGCTCGATCCTAGCTCGTGGATGAGAGCACGGGTGCCGCGAGCCGGGAGCGAGAGTATCAGAAATCCTTGTCAACTTGGCTCAGTACAGCTCCCGCCCCGCCAGCCTGCCTCAGGCCAGCGAGGGAGGCGCGAGACTCCGAGAGTCACTCGGACAAGAAGGAGAACCTGAGATGCGCTTCTAGCGAAGCCAAGACCCCCCACAAAGAGTAGGGCGTTCCTCTGGTAATCACACCAGTCCCCGAGGATCATCCCAACCTCGTAGCCCGCCTCTGCGAGCCACCGAGTCGAGGGCAATCGGAGAAGTTGTTGCCGAGCAAGCGGCGCCAGCCGCGCTACCTCTGTGCTGCAGCACGCGAAAAGCTATTGCATCAACCTTCTCTTCCCGCTTGACGCCCATCGTATCCCGGTCTTGCGACCCTGCAAGCGCAGAGCAGCGAAGACGGGGGAAAAGGTTCGCCGAGAAGAGAGCGGGCTCGACGCTCGCCTCTGATACCAGCTGTCTCGAATCTTCTATCGATCTCTACCCCCGCCAATTCCCTCCTCTCCGACGGCCACACCTGTCAAAGAGCGAAGGGCTGCTGAGGCGAGGACCGGCAGAGCGAGGACGGAGGAGGGCGAAGGAGAGCTCCCCCCGAGCCTTCCAGCGTCTCGAGCGATCGAGATCAAGGTGCGATCGCAGGAATACCTACTTGAGCTACATCCATCTACCCCGGCCTGTACTCGCAGACCAGCGAAAGACGGAGAAACGGGAGCGAGCAGCGCCGGGAGAAGCTCGGCGCCGCTCTAAAATGCCAGCAGCTCGAACGAGTGCGTCAACCCCGCGCTACGTTGAATTGAAAACGGTCTAACTGTCTCTGGTGAGCTGACGAGGGGCTCCACAACGCCTAGAAACCGAACGAAAGAGCCCCGAAGCGCACCCATTCCGTTTCGGCGCAGGGCTACCTCGTCAGCTGCCGAGATTGTCTGCCTCCGTTAGCCCGAAGCATCACAGCCCATAGAGCATCACTAACTGCATAAAGCACGGCAGCTCAGGCAACAAAGGCGAGAGAACCAGCCCTCTCGAACCGCTTCCCTCCTCCTCAGCTCGGGTCGCCGGGCTCCCAGCGACGTTCTGCTGCTGCTGCACCGCGATCCTTCGCTCCAAAGTACTTCACAAGCTTAAGAGGATAACACTGGCGAGCTGACCACCACCCTACAGAAACGAGAGCGAAACAGCCCTCGGCTGCTTCCCTCCCACCTCAGGCCGAGTCGCGCTGCTCGCCTGCTGCTGCTCCCCCTTCCCCGTCCTTGCTCACGAGCTGAGGGCGATTGGCTTTAGCGCAACCACCCATCCGGAGATAGAAGCCGAGGGGCGACAATCATCGACCGCCTCCCTCCGACCTCAGCTCGGCGCAGGTCTCGCGCTCCATCGCCGCGAGCTCGCTTGCTGCGTCCCACTTTTGCCCGCTGTCAAGGACAAGGCGATTATAGACGAGTAAACGCGCAGCGAGGTCGAGTGGCAGAGACGCGAAAGGAAAGCAGCGCCTGCCTCCCTTCCCTTTCATCTCGGCTCGGCTCGATGGCTCCTCCGCCTCTCCTTCGCCTTGCCCATGAAGTACAGCTGACTCACTTGAAACGCAAAAGAGAAAGGGATTTGAGCATGCGGGCGCGCGCACAGAAGCGAAAGCGAGAGCAGCTCCATCTGCTCCCCCTCTCACCTCGGCGCTCGAGTCGCTCGGCTCGGATGGTTCCCTGCTTCTGCTCAAGCTTCTGCAGGCCGCGCTTCTCTAGACGAGCTATGCTAGAGACAGAAGACAACGGGCTAGGTAGAAGAAAAAAAGCGGCGGCCTGCAAGCCACTACCCTTCCCCCTCTGCTTCGGTCGTCGCTGCTGCTGCTCCTCCTGCCTGCCTGCCGCTCATAGAATGATCCAGGAGGGGAGACAAGCATCATACACTCTTCACCGGGCTCGCGACCGCTCGGAGGTAGAAGCAGAGCAAGAACAGCCTCTCCAGCTGCTCCCCCCTGCCTCAGCTCGGCGCCGAGAGCTCGCTCGTGCTGCTCCTCCCTCCCTGCTCTTCGGGCGGAAAGCAGGCAAAGTTGTCCTTCCTACTGATATATACTGCAGGCAGCGAGCTTCGCCTGCGACCATCCAGAAGGGAAGCAGAAAGCACCTCGACTGCTCCCTCCTTCCACCTCGGCGAAGCGTTTGGGCTCGTTAACCCAGTCCCCCTGGCTTCCCTTCTCCCTTATACCCTTCAGAGATGAAATCATCTACCACCGCGCGTAAGACGAGACGAGCTCCAACGCCAGAAGCAGAAGAACAGCAGCGATGGCTACCACTCGTCCACCTCGGCTTACAGCTCGGCTGGTCGGCTCTGTACGCCACCCGGGTCGCCTGCAGTATCATATGCTTCTGTAACAGAGCAGAGGTATCGTGCTGAAAGGAGACCGATTGCCTCAACAGAAAGACGAGCCAAGCACCCCTCTGACTGCTCCCCTCGCCTCTCAGTCTCCAGCTCGGCGCTCGCCTGCCTTCCCTCCTTCGCTCTGCTCCTCCCGCTGAGCCCCAAGTCCCCAGCGCCAGCGCCCGCCCAGCCCAGCTCAGCCCTCGTATCACATGGCAAACAGGCTCAACTCACCAATCAACCCTCTCTTCCTCCCTCGCTCCCTCGCTCGCCTCCCTCTTTCCCCCGCTCGTTTAGGTGGGCTGTAGCCTATTAACCCCTCCCACCCCAATCCGACTGAGAGACGCCGTTTGATTCGATTGGATGCTGCGCTGGATGGGGAGGGAAGGGAAGGCGAGAGAGCGAGGGAGGTGATGAGGGAGTGAGGGAGGGGTGTGATGAGGTACAGAATGAGGGTGTGAGAGAGGGGTGAGAGAGAGGGATGTAGGTCGATAGGACGATAGGAAGGGAGAGGGGAGTCGATCAGAAGAGGCGAAAAGACGACGACGACGAGACGATGAGGGGGACAGACGAGGCAGGCGGGCGAGGGAGAGGGAGAGAGAGAGGTCGACCTCGGTCTTTCGCTGGGGACGAGAGATTAACGGGAGACGAGCGACTAGTGAGCTACAGAACTACATTTCATCCATCTCCACCCTCTCCCACCTCTACCTTCCACCTTCCACCTTCTACCTTCCTACACACCCTCTCCCTTCTCCAAGTCCTCTCCCTCGGCGCCTTCAACCCCATCTAAGCCTTCTTACCCTTGCTCCTCAACCACTCTTTCGCACTCTCCTTCTGCACCCCTTCATCCTCCCTCGTCAGCGGGAACTCTCTAATAAACAGAATAGCAAGCACAGCAGCAAGGGCAATGCAAGCGCTGTTGAAGAAGAAGACTGAGCGGAACCCTTTCGAGTAGCCTGTGATGCGAAGCGAAGCGAAGCACACGGAAAAGGGTTAGCGCTGGGTAGGGTAGAGGAGGGAGAGAGGAAGCGTACCGGCAATCGCCATCCCCCGTGCTTCGGCGGAGAGGGTCGTCGAATGGTAGATCGAAACTGGGTCGTCGAGGATACTATCGACGATGGAAGTGGGGAGGTTCATCCGAGTTAGGGAGGAGCGAAGCTCGTTATTGACGAGGGTACCCTATGAGCGAGGACATGGGGAGGAGGTCAGAAGAGCTGAAGAGCGCGAGCCGAGGAGCGACTCCGACGAACCGAAACTGCTAGACCGAGTGCGCCTCCCATGCCTCCTACGTCTGCGAAAGCCGTTCAAAACCACGTCAGCAATCACTACGAGAGCGAAAAAACCCCACCGAGAAAGGCTCGGCGCGGCGCGGCGAAAGACTCACACTCCCTAATCGAAGTAACGCAAGCGACATCCTCCGTCTTAGCGGCCGCTTGAGCCGAAGTAAGAGTAGTCAAGAAGGTCATTCCCATTCCTAGACCCGTGATAGCTATCATCGTTCGTCGCCCAGAGGAAGAGGTGATCAGGCGCGGGAGAGAACGAGCGCGCGAAGGACTCGAGAGACGAGAACTCACCTAAAAACCCGCCGACTGCACCGAGTGAGACGCTGTTGGAGAGGGATTGGAGTCCTAATCCGAGGGAGTAGAAGGAGAGACCGAGGACTATACAGAGCTGTGCGTGCGTCGAGCGAGGAGAGGGTCAGCGAGGCGAGGCGGCGACGGAGCTCGGCGATGAAGGACAGCGACAGCGCACCTTGTACCTCCCCGTCCACTGCAAGGCAAAGCCCGAGCCCATGACGGCGAAACCTGTAGCACAAGAATCGTCAGCTCATTTCTCCCAGTCGCTCACCTCAGCCTCATCGCCAACACTCACTCGAAACAATCTGCAAAGGCAGCAACGGCACCCCCGACTTAACGGCCGAATACCCCAACGTAACCTGAAACAACTGTGGCAGGGTATAAACATTTGACATGTATGCTGATCCAACGAGGAATCCCAGTATGTAGCTCGTGACGATGGAAGGCGATTTGAAAGTTGCGAGAGGGACGATGGGTAGTCGAGCGATCTTCCATTCCCAGAGGATGAAGGATAGGGTTGTGAGCAGGCCGATGAAGAGGGGGAGGAGGACGTGGGTGCTGTTCCAGGGGTAGAAGACGCCGCCCCTGGAGAAGGTGAAGGGTTAGTGGAAGAGCGAGGATGATGAACGGCTTTCGGCGCGGCGCACCAGTTGAGAGCGAGCTGGTGGAAGGGGAAGGGTCAGCTTTGAGGACGATTGTGGGTCGGAGAAGGATACGAACTAGTACGAGAACAGCTCCTGCGACCGTCAGGAAGGTTCCTGCAAAGCTATGAATCAAAGAAGGTCAGCTCGGCGATGCTGAGCTCGGCTCGTCCACTCGCGATGTCGAGCCTCACGCATCGCGAGGCGGTCAGGCAGCTTACTCGATGGCGGCGAGTTTCCTGGAGAAATCATTTCAAAGTCAGCTAAGCCCGAGCGCCAAGGGAGAGCGGACAACGCGACTCACTGCTTCCAATGCCCGTCGACCTTCCTCGCGGGAACAAAGTACCAAATAACACCAAACGCAACAGCCCCAATAGGTAGGTTGATCCAGAAGATGACTGTGGGTTAAAAGTGCCGAGGTCAGCTTCCGCCATCCCGTAAGCCTCGCCTCCCACTCTCTCCCACCGCCGAAAAAGGACGCCTCAACTCACGAGTCCAACTAACCGACGACAATGCCCCTCCAAGGATCGGTCCCAGAGACGTACTAATCAAAATAACCAACTGCAAAATCGACTGATAAACGCCCCTCTCCCTCAGACTAACGATGTCCGAGCTAATGATCCAAACCGAAGTGACCAACCCCCCACCACCGATCCCTTGCAACGCTCGGAAGATGACGAGTTGAATCATTGTTTGAGAGAGAGCGCACGCTAGGGACCAGATCATGAAGATTGCGAGAGAACCGAGGAGAACGGATTTACGACCGAGAATGTCCCCGATGCGGCCGTAGGCGGGTTGACAGGCTGCCTGCGTGTGCGTGAGAGAGAAAGCAAAGAAGTCAAGTCAGTAAGACCCAAGGAAGAGAAGGCGCCGCGCGAGAGGGAGAATGCGCCCGCAGGGGAAGAAGACGACGAGCGCCGAACGAGCCGACCGAGGGCGCCCATGAGCGAAAGAGGGACCTACGCTCGTGACGACGTATACACTCCCAACGTAGGAGGATAGACGTCCACTTCCCAGCTCGGCGGAGATGACGGGAAGAGCTACATTGAGGCGAGGGAAGTCAGCGCCAACTCGGTCGGCGCGTGCATCTCTCGGCGCGCGCTCGTACTCACCGGTGGTGATGATCAGCTGGTCCAAGAACGCTACCGCCTACAGGTGGGGTGAGGATCAACCGTCAGCTATCCCACCTTCACTCGCCTCTGGGCCCTCTCCTCCCCACTCCACAGCTCCCTCCCTCCGCAACCAGCGCAGCGCAACGCCCATGCAACTCACCAGCGCAAGCGACAATGCACAAAAGCAAACAATCAACTGCTTTCTCGGTAACAAGAGCGTTTGATTCTGTAGCTCAAACTTTTCCCTCTTTGATGGACTGCCATCTCTTTCCGTTGCTGTTGCCTCTGCTCGAAGTTCCGCGGTCCGTCCTCGAGGGCTGCTGGGAATGGGGACTAGCTCGATATCGTCTAGAGTGGTTATGTCTAGTGTTGTCATTTTGAGGCGCGGGCGCTGGGCTAGAGCCTCGGGAGACGATGCGAAGGAGAGAGAGAGAGAGGAGCGAGCGATAAGGGATCGAAAGGGCGTCGGCAAAGGGGCAGGGAGAGGGAGAGGGGAGCTTTGGCTGAGTCGGGTGCAGGTGGGAAAGAGAGCTGTCGGCGTCGATATCGAGCGAAGGACGAAGAGAGAAAGAAAGACGCGTTTCCTGACTTGACTTGAACTTTCAGATCCATGGCTCTCGGCTCGCCCGAACCTCGTCGGACTTGAGCTCGCTTCTCGTAGACGAACAAAGGCCGGCGACACTACGTCCTAATCCACTGCATGAAGACCAATCTCCACCTCTCTACACCCTCAACACCTCTCTAAAACCCACCAAACCCCTCCTCACCAACCCACCCCGCTCCAAACTCGCCTGCTCCCCCTCCCCCTCCTTCCCCGCTCATCATCCCCCAAAAATCGACCCCCATTGCCCCTTCCACCTCCCCGCCACTCCCCGTATAAACGGGCGTCTCAGCACCTCCCAAAGGCGCTCCCATCCCGCTGAAAAGGATTTGATCCAACATTGATTGAGTGAGCGCCGAGGGCTCGTCGAAGGGAGGGGGAGGGGCGGCGGAGGGGGAGAGTTGGAAGGTGGGTGGTGGATTCAACCCCGCGGGTGAAGGGTGCGTCGTGGTGGAGGGGGAGGTCGAGTGATTGGCGTTGGGATCGGAGAGGGCGAGAGAAGCTCGGTGGGCGGAGATTCGGAAACTGCTGTCTCCTCCTCCTCCTCCTCCCACCTCAGCAGCACCAGGCTGAGACCTAACATTACTAACTGCCGCCTCTGACCTCTGCTGCAACATTACCTGCTGCTGCTGATGAGCGACCGCCAACATCCGTTTCCTCTCCTCCATGAGTAACGAGTCGAGCAACTGTACTCCCCTCGCCGCGATGGGGCTCGTATCGGAGAGGATACGGAGCGCTTCGATGGCGAGTCGGATTTCGTTGCGTTTGAGGGAGGTTTCGTGCGTTTGGGCGGGGGAGGAGGGGGAGGAGGAGGATTGGAAGACGTCGAGTGTGAGACAGGTCGCGGCGGCGATGGCGTGGTAGGGTACTCTGTTTGAGATATGGAAGAGAAGAAGAGATGAGAAAGGAATCCGAGAGCGTTCGAGGAGGAGGAAGCGACTCACGTCCAAAGATGAGGGACCTCCCTCCCGCTGCCGCTCGCCAACTGATGCAGGATAGCTCGAGCCGCGTCGGAAGCGGCTGTACGCGAGTAAGCGTAGCGAGGATCTTTGAAAGCTCGACCAAGGAAAGGGCGATGGATGACGAGGATGGTGTGGTGGATCTGAAAGATCCAATTGAAGCGTTGCCACTTGGTAGAGAAGCGAGGTCGTTAGCGAGCTGTAGCATAGCACACCACTGAGAGAGAAAAGAGAAAGAGCAACACACCTCAACATAAGCCGGCAAGTGACTCAAATCCGCTCCTTCCCTCAAATAAGCCGGCACCCCCTTCATCAACTCCCTAACCTCCTTATCAATCCTCATCAACCCCTCATAACTATGTTTCCCCGCCTCAGTAATCCCATCAAACAGCCTTCGAATACACGAAGCAATTTGAAGCGAAAGCAACAGTTTGGAGACGACGGTAGCTTCCCCCGAGGGACGAGCGAGGTAGCTACCGCGTGAGAGGTCGGAATCGTGCAAATTGGTGGGGAGGGGAGTGGTGACGTGCGAAGGAACTATGGCGTAGGATCGGCGGTAGATGACTGAGTACCAATCCCTGCGAGTGAGAGCGAGGACCATTAGCTTCTCCGCTACCTCGGCGCCAACCTCGATCGACACTCACTCAGTCGTCAAAGCACACCAAATCCTCTTCCTGACCTCCCTATCAATCAACCCTTTGATACCCTCCTCACTGAACGGATCGATGCCCATCCTCGCTCGTTTAGCTTGCCAGGAAGCGTCATCGCCGAGTCGGTGGAGGTTCAAGTGCTGAGCCGTGCGGATGCCGATGGAGAGGAGAGTGGCGACGAGGTCGGAGGGACCGAGTGATTGGCAGGTGACGACGAGGACGACAATCTGGGGTGGAGGTGAAGAGCGAAGTCAGCAGTGAACGCGGGAGAGCGAGAGCGCCCGAGGAAACTCACAGCTTGTACGGCGAGCACGCTGTGCTTGGCGAGGAAATCGGCGCGGTAGAGCGAGTCGACCGAGGCGTCAAAGTACTGCTTAGGTAGCGTCCGAAGGTCGTCTGCGAAAGATCGGCGAGGGGAGGTCAGCTCTGCTCAACCTCGAGCGAAAGGACGACGACAAGACTCACCCTCACTCAGCCCACAAAGAGCCGCCGCCGACCTACTCATATGCTGCACCCCAGCGCACAAAACCGCATAATAAAACGCCATCCAAGCCTGATTGACGCCCTCTCCTCGTCCCTTTCCCTCGCCCTCAGCATCTCCCTCTCCCACCACTTCAAAGAACTCAACGCACTCAGCTCGGAAGGTATCGGAGTGAAGACAGCCAAAGTGCCAGGCGACGTTGTCGAGGGCGTAGGCGACGATGGCTTCCGAGAGGGGACGGGGAGGGTACGTTGGAGAGGTCTTGGGAGGGGATTGAGGAGCGCCGGAGGGTTGGGATGGGTGGTGAGGTTGAGAAGGAGAAGGATGAGGGTGAAGGAGGGAACGAGGGAAGGCCGGAGAGGTTTGGGAGTGGGAAGAGGCGCCGTTCGTCGCGGAGGGAAGGCCGGATTGCCAGTGAGGGATGTCGGCGGCGGCGGTGGTGGTGGTGGTGGTGTCGAGACGACGGACGCCGGATCGACCGAGATGGTCGTCTTTGCGGTCACGACCGAGGGCCTGTTCGAAGGGAGGGACATCAGCTCGGCCGAAAAGGAGAAGGCGCGCGAAGAAAGACACGTACGACAAACTCGAGTCTCACAGCGGCTTCTACCTCCTCATCACTCTCCTGCTGACCCGTAGTAGTAGTAGCCGTCACCGTACCGGTAGCCACTCCCTCATCCACGCCTCCAAAGCTCTCAGCTCGGTCTACCCTCCTCCTCTTTCCCTCCCTCTCCTCGAGCCCATCCTCCTCCTTTAACGCCTCCAACTCACTCCCCCTCCTCCTCGGCTGCATAATCCACCTCAGATCTTCCTCTTCGCCCCCTTCCCCATCCTCCAACGGCGTGAACCGCGCGAGCATGCTCTCGACATGATAGAGCCGCTGTCTTAGCCCTACTACGCTCTCCTTGATGGTACGATATTCTGCATCCGTAGCGGCTTGCCCTCTACTACCCGCGACTCCGGCTCCGTTGGCGGCAGGCGGCAAGGACGAAGCGAGGAGGAGTGGATCGCGAGTAACTCCCGTCGACTCCTCGGCGACGAGATGGCACTCTGCAGCTAATCCACGTTTCCGACAAGGCGAACAGGGGACGACCTTGTCGCAGCGGATCTGTAGGGCGAAGTTCGCTCAGCTAGAGCGAGAGATAGGCGAGCACCCGAGACGCAGCTCACCTTCCTCTTTGTGCAGGCTACACACGACCAGCTAGGCCTAGCGTTACGTTTTCCGGTCTTGTTTCGGCGTTTGTCAGGCTTTCCTGCTTCGGTAGAGTCGGCGGAGAGGGAGGTCGACGGAATAGCGGAACCGATCAAGGCGGTCGGGTCGATTCCAGCAGCAGCCAGCGAGGGTGAGGCCGAGGTAGAGGCTACTGGTGAGATTTGTAGGTCGGCCATCCGAACGAAAGGGCGGAGGCGACGAGAAGCGAGGCGACGAAGAGGGAGGAAGGAGAGAGAGAGAGAGCAGCTTGAGCTCGGCCGTTATCTCTCTGAGTTGACGATCTCAGCCGCGCAGCTCCGTTGAATCCCTCGAAAAGCAAGTCTATTCAACCACAGAAACACTACAATCAACGCATCAATTCCTATCCTCATTCGGTACCCTCTCATAACTGCCCCCTCCGCCACCACTCCCACTCGCTCCATTCCCCGCGCTCAACATTCCATCCACCCTCATCTTGCCCATCTCAATATCCTCCTTCCTCCGTCCTCCATCTCTGGGCGTACTCGGCGTCCCAGGAATAGGAGTATTAGCAGCACTCATGGTATCAATTTGGAAACCCTCCCTCATTTCGCGCCGAACACACCATTGCTCGGCGATGACGATTTGTGCGACGGTTGAGATGGAGAGGATGAACCAGAAGAAGAAGGAGGAGGGGAAGGAGGAGGAATAGTAGGTTGTTAGGATTAGGTGGTTGAAGATTAGGGTGAGGGAGAAGTCGAGGATGTGGGTTGGGCGGCGGATGAGGTGGTAGAGGTAGAGGATGCTGAAGTCGACACGGGTTAGTTCGGGATCGTTCCTACTAATACCTCGCAACACTCACTCGACCATAGAAGCGCCGATCCAACCTGCCGCGACCGTCCATCCTCGCGCCGAATCCCTCTCAACGACCCGAATCAACCCTCTTTTGATATCTCCCAACACCAACTCTCCACCACTACCCGTTCCCCCCGGTCCTCTTCCCGTGACCACACTACTCAACCCCACCAAGCCGACCTTCAACCCCTTCTTGAAGGCCGGAGCGAGCGAAACGGTCGGCGAGCCGGTGAACTCTCGCCAGTCCATGAGGAGGGAGACGGAGGTGGCGCCACCCTCGTAGGAGAGTAATGTTGGGTTGGTGAAGATGTGGAGTAGGACGGGGAGGATGAGGGACATGGAGAGGTAGTGGAGGCATTGGAGCGAGACGATCTGCGAGCCGAGCGTGAAGGCGTCAGCGAAAGCGTACAGCGTTTCCGGAGCAGGACGAGCTCACCTGAGAAATGATCAATAGTGGATCCCAGCCTTGTACACGAAACCGTGCGGGCGCTATCGAGATGCTGGGAAGGCGCTTGCCGTAGGGCAGCGAGAGGCGAGCTGCTGGTGCCATGGCCGAACGAGCGGCGACCGAGCGAAGAAGGGTTCCGTGTCTAGTTTCTCAGAATCTGTAGGAGATCAAACAGGTTAGCTACAGCTCCACCCAGCCCTCATACGAATCGCTGCCCCCCCGCTTGAGCTCGAGGCGCGTCGCTCGTCTCCTTCCTCGCTCGTCTTGGAGGCCTTGCCAGCGCTTCCGCCGCTTCTGTACGAGACCAAACCAAACTGGTGCTCCTGCTGCCCGCGCTCTGCTCCTCAATGTCCTACATCCTCCTCACACAACAAACGAGCCACGAGACGCACCCTTCAAGCGAGCGAACGGCTGGTTCGAATCCTGCAGTCGAGTAGGGCGCTCCTTCAGTCGATCTAGCGGAGCCTTTGATGATGTGCAGAAGCAGCCGGACGAGCGAAAGCAGCGACGAGGACGATTTGGTAGCAACTCAACCCGTCTAGCTCGTTTCGCTCTCTCCTTGTCCTCTTGCCATTTCGTTCGAGGATTCTGCACCTCATCAGCTCGTCTCGTCTCAACGATGGACCCAACATTACCGCTTCCGACCGAGCTACGAACGCTACTAGCTCAGCATACTACTCTACAGCAATCCATCGCTCAGCACCAAGACCTCCTCACCCGCCTCGCTTCTCTGCTGGAAGCTCGTTCGCAAGGGCATGGCAAGATGGAGTTGCCAGTGGAATTGGGAATGGGCTACAGTGCTGAAGGTGTAGTGTGAGTGCTTTCTCGCTGCTTTGTTAGAAGCGTACAGCGTGCAGCAAGCTGACCGAGCGAAACGAGTAGAGAGGATACGAGCAAGATGATTACCAGCTTGGGAGTGCAGGATTTGTGGGTCGAGTTGGAGTTGGAGAAGGCAAGAGAGTTTGCTGAGAAGAAGTTGCGGATACTAGAGAAGTGAGTTTGGGCTGGCTCGGCGAGGATTGGGCAGGAGGAGAGCTGACCTTCGTTCTCTTCCCCCGATCTGCAGGCGAGTAGCTGGCCTCGAGGAGCCGATAAAGAAGCTCAAGGAGGAGTATGCACTGGTGAGCTGTCGCTGTACTCTCTGCTCATCGAGCCGTCTCGCTGATCCTCCTCTCCTCTTCTACCCCTCCTCCCTCTCCTCCCCTCCCCCTTCGCAGGTCGCCAAGACCCTACGCGACGCTTTACAACTCCCCGATCCCTCCGAAACAGTACCATAGCGTCCCTGCCGAATGCACACCTTCCCACTCCTACCAGCCAGCATCTCGGCGACGCTCGCTCGGCGCTCATACGAAGGGCAAAGGCGCTGACACGCGCAAGGCCCGGCAACTGTCTTACGCCAACGCTTCTCGGCTTTCCCTCAAGACATCCTTCGGATGCTGGATCTTGTCTCTCGTCCCCTCGCGCCCACAAGACGATCTCATCTCACCTCCGCTTCAATCTATCGCCGTCATCGGCGACCGAGCCTTCACCATCGCTCTTTCGGCGTCAGTCTGCACGCTCTCTTCTCTTCTCTTCTTCCTCCTTCTTCTATCTCCCACACCACCCGTCACCAGCCACCATGTCAGTAATCCCGCAAGAAGACTCGCTCATCATGTCCTTCGCCGAAGCTTCACGAGTCTTCAACTCCCAAAAATCCAACACTGGCTCCTTCGTACCGGGCACAGGGGACGCAGGGAATCAAGCTCCCCTCAACTCTTACCTATCCAACTCGAATGAGCCCTACACCCACACCAACGCAGGAGGAAGCTCGGCCCCTCCCCTCCTCTCGAGAGCTTCTCAATCGCAGGGGCAATCGAACGCGCAGGTCCAAAGGCCGTTCGAGGTCGCTGAGGGACTGCCAGCGGTGGTGCCGCCTACCCTGCCGAGTAGGGAGGATGTAGCGAATAACCCCGAGAAGATGGTTGAGATTCGTAGCCCGGCGACGGGTGCTGGTGGTGGGGCGCCGACGATGGGTGGTGGAGGTGTTGGAGCTGAGGGGATGGGAGAGATGTATGACGAGGATGAGGAGCATTGTGAGTCGACTCGAGCTCTCGCGGTGAGGGTTTGGAGGAGCCTCGCTGATCCTCTTCGACCGACCGAGCAGACTCGAACCCTTGGTTCGCTACCCGGTCGTGGATGAGGGTGTACTTTGCGGAGTTCTTGGGAACGCTAGTTCTCGTTCTGTGGGGAGAAGGGGTGAGTCTCTCTCGGCATCCCCTTCCTTCCTTCTCCTCCTTCCTCGGCGTTGCTGACCTCCCCTCTCCTCTCCACCTCTTTCCCTCCCGCGCCCTCCCTCCCACGTCACCGACCTACCACCCCACCTCCCCACCCTTCTTCCATCAACCATCCCTCCCTTCTCCCCACCCTCTCCAGACCCAAGCCCAAGTCGTCGCCGCCCGCAAGCAACCAAGCGACTACCTCTCCGTCGCCTGGGGGTGGGGCGTAGGTTTTATGCTCGCCATCTACATCTCATCGGGAATCAGTGGAGGTCATATCAATCCTGCTGTGACGGTTAGCTTGGCTGTCTTTCGGAGGTTTAAGTGGAGGAAGGTGAGTTCGGGATCGCTTCGCCTCGGGGGTAGGAGCTCTTGGGAGCAGGAAGCTGATCTGACTGACGACAGGTACCGGGCTACGTCCTAGCTCAACAGTTGGGAGCTTTCACCGCCGCTGCTATCATCTATGGTGAGCTTTCACTGCTCCCTTTCTTTCGCCGAGCCGCCCGAGCTAACCATCTCTCCCACGCAGGCGTCTACTACGGCCCTCTCCACTCTCTCGAAGGAGGGTACGCGGGCGTGATGACTACCGGACCAGCCGATCTCGTCCCTTCGACTGCATCCGCCTTCTTCTCGGTCTTCATGGGCGCCGCTTTGCTCAGTAGGTCGCGCCCGTCTCCCTTTTTACCTCTACCGTGCTGACAATCTCCTTCGTATCACAGTGGGATCCATCAGCGCTTTCACCGACACGGGAAACAACCCTGCAACTCCCGTACGTCTCGCTTTTCCTGCCCAACGAGCGAGCCTCTCGCTCGGCGCTCACGCTGACCCCTTCCTCTGGTCCACAGGGTCTCACTCCCCTCCTCCTCGGTCTCGTTATGGTCGGTATCGCTTCTTCCTTTGGCTACCAAACGTGCGCCGTGCTCCTTCGCCATCGAAGGTCTCCTTCGCCTCGCTAACTCCTTCCCCCTCGGGCGCTCTCCACTCGCAGCGGCTTTGTCCTCAACCCCGCTCGCGATCTCGGTCCCCGTCTCCTCATCTGGGCTACAGGAGCAGGTGGTCGTGCTCTGTGGCTCGATAATACGGCATATGGAATCTGGTAAGCTTTCGCCGCTTCTCGCTCGGCGCAGACCATTGACCACTCGCTCCCGCTGCTCACCCCTCGCAGGATCCCTACCGTCGGCACCATCACTGGCGCATGCTTCGGAAACCTCCTCTACGACCTCCTGATCTACAACGGCCGAGAGTGAGTCTTTCATCCTCCTCGCCTTCCTCAAAGCTCGGCGTTCGCTGACCCCGCTGTCCCTCCAGCTCCCCTCTCAACGCCAACTTCTCTCGCCGAGCCAAGCGCGCTCGAGCTCAGCGTCTTCAGTACGAGAGGGAGCAGGAGAATCTTGGAGCGGGACGAGGATACGAGCAGACGACGGGAGGAGGACCCCCCGCCGAGGGGAGATTCTCGGGAAGTACTTTCGATGGTGGGAGGGCGGAGGAGGCGCATGGGAGAGTGTTTGGTGGGAAGCAGTACTAGTGAGAGATAGGAGGAGGAGGAAGAGGAGCATATACGACTCTTATTCGTGCATAATGTTGGATCCTTGCAGTTCGCTCGAAATATTCGCCGAGTACGTTCGAGTGCAGAGAAGGGCTGAGAGTCGCATGCTAAGGAGGAGTGATATCTCTCAGCTCTCCCTATACACCCTGCTTTCTCTCATACAGCCCTCCAAGCCTCGCGAGAACAGCGAAAGCCATCGCCGATGGGCGGCAACCCCTGTTTCTCGGCTGTACTCGCATTTCGCCCATTCTCGAAGTTTGTAATCGGCGAAATGGTTCGACTTGTGACGCTGGTAGATATACCGCGGCTGGCGAAGCGAAGCTTGGGAGCTGGAGCGACGTCATTCGGTCGCTTCCACAACTTGCGCAAGTCGACTGGTTGAGGCTTGATCTCCTACCACTCGCATCTCTCGCTACTTGACTATGTTCACTGCTACTCGTCTCACCCTTCGCTCTACGTGAGTAACTGTCCTACATCTCCCGGACATCACCAGCCCTACATCTCTTCGACATCACCAGCTAACCTTGCCTCCGCTTCCCAGTCGCGCCCCCGCCGCTCGCTTCGTCTCTATCAGCGCTCCTCGGCTCTCTGGCTCTGAGCCCACCTCCCAACACCCCGGCAAGAGCGATATCGACCACCTCGAGAACCCCTCCGCCTCAGAGGAAGCGATTCATAGCGACCGGCACGCTCGGGACCCCCTCGCCCCTCATCAGAAGAAGGGAGGAAAGAAGGCCGAGACGGCTTGGGATAACGTTAAAAAGACGGCGGAGGACGTCGCAGACAAAGTCAAGGATGCTACGGGACTCAAGGTGAGCTCGGCGCAAGCTCGACATCGGCGATGACGCAGAGCTGACTTCGTTGAAACCCTGCAGAACTGAGCTATCGCGCATGTGAAGAATGTACAGTAGAAGCAAATGTAGCGAAACAAACATGCCGTCTTTTCGTTGATGCTGCCGAGGGAGAGCTGATCGCGGAGAGGAGCTCGAAGCCTGCGAAGGGCCTGGGATGGAGCGCGAGGCAGCTTGGAGTGCTGCAGAGACTCCAGAGGACTTGACAGCGCTACAGGATCCTCCCGCTGCTCCACTACCTCGACGCGACCTCGTTCGCTTCCTCAGCGCTTTGAGCGAGCTCACCTCTCTGCTTCCTGCCATTTCGCTCGCTCGCTGTCGTCATGCTCTCTCGTCTGTACAGCAACACGATGCAGTGCTTCAAGAGTCGCTCGAACACTTGCCGTCTTCTCCTACCCTTCTCGCAGGCTCATCCCAGGTATAATCGCCTTCCTCTTGCGGCCGAGCTTCAAGCTGACTTGCTCCGTTAAGCCTTTCCTTCGCTGGCTTCAAGACCAAACAGCCTTCTTCGTCTACTTCTCCTCCTCCTCCGGAAGAGGCCGCTCTTTCCAACACCAACACCGCGCAGAAGCAGCCCTCCAAACCCTCCACCTCGGCCTCGTCCGACGATCTCATCTCCTCCCTCCCTCCTCCTCACACGACGACCCACACGATCCGTGACGAGGACTGCTCGTACACTACCATCGAAACTCCCACTTCGGTCACTTGGACGAGGATCACTTACCTCGCTTCGCCGACTTTGAGCGAGGAGTACGTTCACGCCGATCGTTTGAAGTGTGATCCTTTGCAGGAGGTTAAGAGGATGGTGGATTGGAGAGGATTGGGAATGGGCTACGCCAAGGGAAAGGGAGGTGGAAAGGATACGAATGCTTGAGCTGCGAAGGTGAGTTTCGGCGCCGGCGAGAGAGGCCCGAGAGGAAGCTGATCTCTCGCCCCGAGACAGTGACGAGGAGTGAGACGAGGAGAGCGCTTGGAGATAATGCACGATAGTAGCCTGTCCGTCTGTAATCGCCTCTGTACCCATAGCAACGCGGGAGCAGTGAGAGCGAACTTTGAAGCGACTCGGATTCGGCGCTGCTTGTTCCTCCTTCTTTCGCTCGAAACGATCTCGAAACGGATGAGGAAAGCATGTACATAATCGTATAATAAGACTACCCCTGCTCACGTCGCAACCCCTCCCTTCAATCGTTCTGCGGATAGGGAGGAAGAAGGTCAGCGCCGATCGATGAGCTGTCGCCGAGTCCGACATCGGGCGGGCGAGCGCGAAAGAGGAGGGGAAGGGGGAGGTAAAAAAGTGGGAAGAAGAAGAGGGGGAGAGGAGAGGAAAGAGCACGCAGAGAAAGAGGGAGCTCACCTGACCGAAGAATCGCTGAGCGTGCTGCCTCCATCGCCAAACATCCTCAAACTGCGCCTCAGTAAGATTGGGACCGACCAACTGTTCCTTCATCTCCTTCCTCACTCTCTCCGTTCGAATCTCCCTCTTCTCCTTCCACCCAACTTGCTGCATCGCCGCCAAATGATCGCCGAGATCCCTGATCCAAGTCTCGGGAGGAGGGGCGGGGAACATGGCTCCGGGAGAAGGTAGAGTCGTTGAAAGACCCGTGTGATGAGCCGTGAAGCTCGGTCCACCGGTCAAGTTCCAGGTATCCTTGCTGAAATGAGCTTCGATGGCGATGGGAATGCGAGGGGCCTCGGCGGGAAGGCCTCCCATGCCAATATGGTTATCGAGCCAATCCCGTGAGAAGAGTCCTGGTGGAACTGGTGGGACTTCTTGCTCGTGGAAACCTCGGGTGCGCTTCTCGAAGAGGGTGAGAGGGCAGGTAGCTCCTCCCTCGAAGGAGAATTGACGGAGGAGCTCGCGTTGCCGCATGTCGAAGGAGAAGAAGATGAGGAGGATGTGGGTGGAGGGGTGGGGAAGAGGTCCAGCTTTGCCGTCGACGGCGTTGCCTGCGAAACGGCGGCCGGTCAGTGAAGTCCGAGCGAGATCTTCGGCTCGTTCACTCGGCGAGTTGGCGGGCGAATCGGCGAAGGGGACTCACCACTACTCGGCTGAGGCGAGCCTTCAGCACGAAGACCATAAGCCTGAGCAGCAGCACCAGCGATCTGTGGCACAATGAGCTCGGTGAAGCGCTTGAACTGCTCCTTGAGAACGATCTCGTAGGGTTGATCAATCGTGATGATCTCGATGCTGTCGCCGACCGCTTTGTTGTACTTGCACAGATCCTTGTGCGACTTCCAGTTGTTCTTGCTGCATGCTACTGAGCAGTACAGGGTCGAGTGGCAGCCCGAGCACTTCTTGAGCTCCTTCGGCGAGACTGGGTGATGGAGGGGGCGGGAGGGTCGAGGATGATGGTGGTAAGGTAGCTCAGTGTCAGCATAGATCAACAGGAGAACGTAAAAGGGAGCCAACGACGTACAGAGACCCAAGCAAGCGGCGCAGGGTCGGCGGGTGAGCATGGCGTCCATCTCGGCGTTGGAGGCAGGCATGGCGACGGAAAGGCGTGCAGAGGTTCTTAGAGCTAGCACGAAGCATTGCAAGGTCAGCGGGCGGAAGGATCGCAGTTGAGAGCCGAAGAGCGAGAAGCTCACTTGGGGGTTTCGAGCTCGAGCGCTGATACAGAAAGGCGAGGGTAGCCTGAGAGGGTGTAAGTCTCGTCCGAGTTGGTCCTGACGAGTATCGAGGTACAGAAAGAAGACGAAGCGCAAGCAGTGAAAGGGCGGAGGAGAAGGAGCGAACGTCTCGAAATCTCCCAGGTCAACAAGCGACGGAGAGGGAGTAGAGTCCTACAGAGGTCAAGAAAGCACCGAATAGCGCTCTGTAGCCCTTTGCACCGAATCAATGCTACTCCAAGCAGAGCGCGAGGTCAAGTCCGAACCCCTGGAACCGCTCGCTCGGGCTTGAGAGCGCTTTCGCTGAGGTCGAGCACAAGGGTTGGCTTCCTACTCACATCTCACCTTGCTCGCTTCTCGTCTTACATCGTCTCCAACTTTCGCTCTCGTAACCAGGTATCTCTCCCATCACCCGCCTACTCCGCCCACCTTTCGCTCCCTTTCAACCTCGCTTCCTCTCGCCGTCAATCGCTCGTTTCTCTCGTCGGCATGCGGATCCAGCTGCCAGCGGCGATCCAAACGCCATTAATCAACGCTGTAGGACGACTAGAGATCAACTTTGACCCGAGCGTCGGCGTACGGCGGATCAAGCGCCATGGCTGGAGCTGGAAGAGAGACGCTCAGTATGCTTTTATGGGGGCAGTAAGTCGAATGGCGCTACAGGAGGGGTTACCTGGAGGATCTGTACGGATGTAGGAAGAGAAACGAAGGCAGCAGGCGCGTCGGAGAAGCTGCCAGCGCGACGAAGGAAAGAGACGCGCCCAGCTTCAAAGCACGTTGGGCCGTCGCTGGGCTGGCCCGGAGCTGTGGTGGACGATTCGCGAGTTGAAGGGGAGATGTTGCGGCGTTTCATTCCCCTCAGGCTGCTCACAAGCGCGCTGGAAGGCTCGGCGAGTGGAGGAAAGACCGAGGTAGCGATGGAGCAGGTGGGCCAGCGGTGCATCGCGGATGCAGGGCTACAGGGTCCAAAGATCTGCATTGCGATGCTCGACTCGAGGAGACGGTCTCTATGCGAGGCGACCTGATCCTCAGCACGAAGCGCCCTATTCAAGACCGAACGATTCGCCGAACCAACGACTGACCTCGCCTCTCCCTCTTCTACAGCTCGCCGTCTTCTCCCTAACGGTCATGGCTCAACCCTTCCTCTTCAAGGTCTTCCTCGTAACGGTCTACACCCTCGGCCTCCTAATTCCCTTCACCGGCCAATTCGTCCTGCCAGCAACCCCCATCTTCTGCTGGCTCATCCTCTTCTACTCGGCCCAATTCATCCCTCGCGACTACCGTCCTCACATCTGGGTATCGGTCCTCCCTACCCTCGAGACGGTCCTCTACGGCGCCAACATCTCCGACATTCTCACCCGCTTCACCAACCCCGTCCTCGACATCGTCGCTTGGCTACCCTACGGCGTCATGCACTTTGTCATCCCCTTCGTCGTCGCTGCCTTCCTCTTCGTCTTTGCGCCACCGGGCGCCGTCAAGTTTTGGGGAGCCGCCTTTGGATACGTGAACATCGTCGGCGTCATGATCCAGATCATCTTCCCGTGCGCGCCACCATGTACGTTTGTGTTCTTACTCCCGTACAGCTTCGATTACTGTACCTTCCTACACTATCGTCGGCTCTTTCTGCCCTTGAAAGAGCTGGCGACGAGGCGGCACTGTTAGCGCCGAGTTTCACGGTGAGCGCTTCGCTGACCCTCTCGCTCTTCCACCGCAGGGTACGAGCTCCGCAACGGTCTCGTTCCCGCCAACTACCTCATGAAGGGATCAGCAGGAGGACTCGCCCGTATCGACAAGATTTTCGGCGGCCACGGGTACGACACGACCTTTTCCAACGCCCCCGTCCCCTTCGGCGCCTTCCCGAGTCTTCATGCAGGATGCGCAACACTCGAGGCTCTCTTCCTCAGTCACTTCTTCCCCCGAGGTCGCCCCTTCTACTGGACCTACGTCTTCATTCTTTACTGGTCGACGATGGCGAGCTTTTACCCCTCTCGCCTCGATACGCCTCGAACTAACGCGACATTGCATCCAATAGTATCTAAGTCACCATTATTTAGTAGACTTGTGTGCGGGCGGATCTCTTTCATGCGCCTTTTTCTATTTCTTCCTCTCGAAGGTCCCAGACGAGCTCCGGCACCCTACAGGCGTACAGGCACCCTACAGCAATGGCAACGCACTCCCGGACGACCCGGAGGCGGCGCTGGACAGCCACAACTTCGGTGGATGGGGCGGGAGCGTCGGCGGCGACGACGACGACGGGTTCGAGCTGCCCGAGGCCAACACGGGGCTCATGCGGGACAACAGCATCGATGTCGAGGGTGCACCGTATAGGAGTAGTAAGGGTGTGTAGTCGAAGGACCTAGCAGGGAGGGAATGGGGAGGAGGGAGGCGAGGAGGTGATCGCCGAAGGGTGCTTTTAGCTCGTTTTATACCATCGTAATGGAGCGTGCGCCCTTGTGGCCGCTTGATCTAGTACATACGATTCGTCTTTCGTGGCGAACGCGCTTGCGCGAACGTCTACTTGGGTGCAGCGAGCCTTCGCTCCCCGGCGCTCTCGGGCTCGCTTCTTCGCTCGCTGCTCTCGTCTCGCCGATCGGGCTGAATCACTATGTACGAGGGTTGCAGACAATTAAAAGTAAAAGCAAGATGTAATGAATAAAAGCCCAGCGCTCAAAGCGCTTGTCTCGTCGTTCCCAAGCGAACGGCGAGCATTGAGACTACAAAGGGGGAAAGAGGATTTTGGGGGCGAGCCGTGGGCGATTAAACCGACTCGGTAGCGGGAGCAGGCGACGACTTGTCGACCTTCTCTTGCGAGGAGTTGGAGTGAACGGCGGTCGAAGCGCCTCCTCCAGCCTTCCAGTCGGCGTGCTCCTCGGGCGACTCGAGATCGCGGCGGAGGTAGACAAAGTCGTATCCAGTCTCTCCGAGCTGTGGAGGAGAGGGAGAAGTCAGCTGACGCTCGAGCAATCGCTTGAGACCCGAAGAACGAACCTCGGTCTCGTCAATGCCGAGAATCTCAGCCTCCTCCGAAGAGCGGAGCTTGAGTCCAGGGATGTGGTCGACAATGAAGAGGATGATGTAGGTCATGACGGCGGTGTAGGCGACGGTCGCGACGGACCCGGCGAGCTGCCATCCGAGCTGCTCGTAGTTGTGGTTGATCCATCCGCCTGCGAAAGGGAGAGGTCAGCGCCGAGCGCGGGAGAAGAAGAGCGCCAACAGCACTCACCGGTGATCTCGGTGTAGCCATCGAATCCAGCAACGCGCGAGTCGGCGAAGAGGGCAGTGCAGATGGATCCAATGAATCCTCCGACTCCGTGAAGAGCGAAACCGTCGACGGCGTCGTCAATCTTGAGAAGGACCTTGATGCCCGTGCCGTAGTTGGCTCCGATGGCGGCGAGGAGACCGATGGCGAGAGCAGCAGGAGCTCCAACGAATCCGGCGGCGGGAGTGATTCTGTAGAGGACGAGGTCAGCGTCGGCGCAGCGGAAAGGGAGGAAACGCCGAAACTCACCCGACGAGTCCAGCGACGACTCCAGAGCAGAGCGAGACGGCCGAATACTTTCCGGTGTAGATGTAGTCCATGATGAGCCAAGTGAGACCTCCCATGGCGGCGGCGATGTTGGTAACGATGCAAGCCTGGGCCGTGCGAAGGTTCATGGCGAGCTCAGATCCACCGTTGAAGCCGAACCATCCACTGTAACAGAAAGGTCAGCTCGTGCTTAGTAGCTGCGATTGTTGTACAGAAGCAACGTACAACCAGAGAAGAGTAGTGCCGATGATAACGTGCGAGACCGAGTGAGGGCGGTAGGCGAGCTTCGAAGTGCCGTATCCTGGAGGAGAAGGAGGTCAGCGAGGGTCGGTGTAGGAAGATATTGAGTATACTTACCCCTGCGCTTTCCGAGGTAGAGCGACCAGATGAGCGAAGCCGTTCCCGAGGTCATGTGGACGGGTCCTCCTCCGGCGAAGTCGAGGACACCCTGGATGTAGGCCCATCCAGTAGGAGACCAGGTCCAGCAAGCGACGGGATTGTAAACCAATGTCGCCCATGCGAAAGTAACAACCACTGGAGAAGTTTGAAGGAGAAGACTGGGTCAGTTTGAGGCGCCGAGACGAGGGCCGAGCGCCGAGAACGGCTCGAGGGGACTCACGGATGGGGAGGATGCGGGCACGCTCGGCAAATCCACCGATAACAATGACTGGCGTCACTCCGGCGAACATGGACTGGTAGAAAGCGAATACAAGAGCGGGAATCTTGTCAGATCCAGCGGAGGGAGCCTGCGAAGGGGAGGAGGGCGTTAGCTCGGCGATCGTCGCAGATCGGGTACATCAGAGTAGCTGGAGAGGTATCCCGGAGTCCAAAGAGTGGATCCCAAGCCCCCGTATCGTCCCACAGCGAGCAGATCAACTCACATCGAGGACGTTCATGAGGCCAAAGTGCTTGAGGTTTCCGATGAAGGCCGATCCCTCTCCGAAGGTCAGCGAGTATCCCCAGAAGAACCTGCAGTAGATAAGGATCAGCTCGGCTGGTCTGAAGCCCTACAGGGCCCCACACACCATTGAATCGCGGCGACCGAGTACCTGGGGAAGGAAAAGGGTTAGCCGCGGCCAAACGAGTTGATCTTTCTGCAGGCTTACACAGCGATGGCGAGGAAGAGCATGCTGAGAGCGTTCTTGCGCCTGAGAAGTCCCGAGTCTAGTGACAGAAAGCACCAGATCAGCTGTCAACCTCTCGCTATCTCGCGCCAAGCCAAACAGCTTCGAGAGCTTCTCGGGCGCCTTTCATGAGCGATATCGACGTACAGAGGAAGCCGACTCCAGGCGCCATGATCATGACGAGCACCTATCGACGTAAGATGTTGATTAGCTACAGATCCCGCCCTTCAATCCTCCTTCTCGGCGCGACTTACGGCGGCGACGATGATGAAGCCGAAGTCCGCACCCGCGTAGGTAGCTGTACCATCTACGCCAGCACTAGAATCGAAAGCAGCCTGGTCGTAGATTGCGATGTAGGATCCTGAGGCATCATAGGAAGCGTTGACCATGGTGGACGTCTGGCGAAAGAGAGAAAGTCAGCTCCGGCCGAAAGGCAAGGGTGCGTGCGGGGGAGAGGCGAGATGTTACCCCCTTGCTCGAGTGCAGCAGAGGAGCGAGGGGATCGGCAGGGGGAGGCGGTGACAAACTTACGAGAAGTTGAGGTGCGATGAGGAAGAAGGAAGACAAGCGAGGAGGACAACACTTGAACCACTCATCCTCTTATCTTGCCCTTTCAGCGACCGTTGGCTTGGCTCGTTCAACGAGGGCAAGTCTCAGCGCGAGAAGAATCGCCGAGTTGAGCCGATTGCCCAGGGCCGGCAAGAAATCAAAGGAATGGGGTGGTGTGATTGATGCCGATTTCTGACGATTCCGGCGAGGATGATATCTGCCGAGAGTGAGAAAAGCTTTTACGATGGCGAGCGGGGCCAAGACGAGGACGAGGAGGACGAGGAGGAGCTGGGCAAAAGAGCCGAAGGGTGAGCGCCTGAGCGACGATAAGAGGTGGAAGCATCACTAGTATTACGCGCCCCTCCATAACTACAGACAAACCACCCTCCCGATGCACAAAGACGAGAAAAGCCCACAGACGACGGTTGATAAGCGCCCCCGCCGGCGCCGAAACCCTTTTCGAGGTCGACCGACGAACGACGACCGTCGCTGAATCCACCTCGTCGATTCTAGACCGCAGAGGCGCCAGAGGATTGCACCTCTTGAGGCGAGTGGTCGACGGGAGGGTTGGCGCGGTGAGCGACCTTCTCGCGAGACGAATTGTGGCTCGACGAGATTCCGACGGGGTTCTTGTGCTCGAGGCCGTGGACGTCCTCGGGCGACTCGAGGTCGCGAGTGAAGTAGACAAAGTCGTATCCAGTCTCGCCGCACTGTGAGAAGCAACCGCGCGGAAAGTCAGTACCGATCGTCCGCCGAGCAGCGGCGCCGAACCGCCGAAGGGCAAGATCTCACCTCAGTCTCGTCGATACCAAGAATCTCGGAATCCTCAGAAGCACGGAGCTTGAGTCCAGGAATGTGGTCGACGATGAAGAGGATGATGTAGGTCATGACGAAGGTGTCTGAACGAGGCGAGGGAGCCGAGAAGTCAGCAGGCGGTCGAGAAGGAATTTGAAGCTCTGAAAGACGTACAGGAGATGACCGAGACGGCGGAAGCAAGCTGCCATCCGAGCTGCTTGTAGTTGTGGTTGATCCAGCCACCTTTAGGAAGAGCTCGTCAGCATGGCGCGCAGGAGAAGGAAAGCGCCAGCAGCTCACCCGAGATCTCGGTGTAGCCATCGAAACCAGCGACACGCGAATCGGCAAAGAGTCCGGTCATGACGGCTCCGGTGAACCCTCCAACAGCGTGAAGAGCGAATCCATCAACGGCGTCGTCGATGCGAAGGAGATTCTTAATTCCGGTCGCGTAGTTGGCGGCGATGGCGGTGACGAAGCCGATGGCGAGGGCAGCAGGCGAGCCGACGAATCCAGCAGCGGGAGTGATTCTACGAGGAAAGGGTCAGCGCTCGCAAAAACTCAGCAACGCGCGCCGAAGTCGACTCACCCGACGAGTCCGGCGACAATTCCAGAGCAAAGCGAGACGGCCGAGTACTTTCCGGTGCGAATGTAATCGAGAACGAGCCAAGTGAGTCCTCCCATGGCGGCGGCGATGTTGGTGACCATCGAAGCTTGAATGGCGCGGAGGTTCATGGCGAGCTCAGATCCTCCGTTGAAGCCGAACCATCCGCTGTTATTGTAACAGAGCGTCAGGTGGTGTTACAGAGGGGCAAAAGACATCTTAGAAGACGTACAACCAGAGAAGGACTGTGCCGAGAACGACGTGAGAGACGGAGTGAGGGCGGTAGGCGAGCTTCTCGGTGCCGTAGCCTAAAGAAACGAGCGGAGGTCAGCCCAGCTCCCCGCGCATAACTGAAACTCTGAACTCACCCCTGCGCTTTCCGAGGTAAAGAGACCAGGCGAGCGAAGCGGTTCCCGAGGTCATGTGGACGGGTCCTCCTCCGGCGAAGTCGAGGACACCGTTGATGAAGCCCCAGCCGGTCGAGTTCCAGGTCCAGCAAGCGACGGGATCGTAAACCAAAGTGCACCATGCGAAAGTAACAACCACTGGAGGAGGTTGAAGGAGAAGACTCGGTCAGTTTGAGGCGCCGAGTTGAAGGCCGAGCGCCGAGTACGGCTCGAAGGGACTCACGGATGGGCAAAAGACGAGCACGCTCAGCGCATCCACCAATGACCTGTAGGAAGCGATAGGAGTTAGATACTGAGAAGCTTGAGCGACGGCAGCATCGTTGAGAAGAGAAGCGGCGGGGGCTCCTTCTCGGCGAAACCCAGCGAGATGGAGCCAAAACGTAGGCGCTGGACCGTACCAGTGAACAAGGAAGACTTACAAGAGTTGGAGTGATCGCCGCAAACATGGCCTGGTAGATACAGAAGAGGAGAGCGGGAATCTTGGTGGAACCCTGCGAAGGGGCGAGGTCGACGTTCATGAGACCAAAGTGCTTGAGGTTGCCGATGAAGAGCGAGCCGGTCTCGGAGAAGGCGAGCGAGTAGCCCCAGAAGAACCACTGGATGATGGCGACGGAGTAGCTGCGAGAAGGGGCAGGGGCGTCAGTCTCTCCGCCGAACGAGCTGGGGACGCTCCGAAGACCTACACGGCGAGCGAGAGGAAGAGCATGGAGAGAGCGTTCTTCCTACGAAGTAATCCCGAGTCTATGGAGGCGAAAAAGTCAGCGAATGGTCCAGGAGAACTTGAAGACCGTCCGGAGCATCGCCGAACTCGCCGAAACGACGTACAGAGGTAGCCGACACCGGGGCTCATAATCATGACTAGCACAGCGCAGATGAGGATGTATCCACTGTCGCCGTTGTTGTAGTTTGCTACAGTTCCGTCGTCCAGGGTAGCGATGAGATCGCCGGAGGCGTCGTAGGTCGCGTTAACCATGCTTGCAGAGTCGGCGAGGCTGGAAAGGGAAGAAGGGAATGTGGGGAGAGAGCTTCCTGAGGCGGTAGGTCTGCAGAGGAGCAGGAAAGGCGAGAAATGAGGCAGAGATTAGCGTTCCAGCTCCCTCGCTATCGACGGTCGTTTCAGCTCGAGAAAAGGAGGCTGCGACTCACGAGTAGGTGCTGTAGGTTGATCCGACAATGGACAGCCTTTTGGTGCTGAGCTGAGCGCGAGCGAAGGAGTGGGAGGAAGGAAAGAAAGAGAGAAGGAGAGCGCGGCTCCTCGTTCCTCGGATTTCTTGAGAGCCAAATCGGTCTCTCCTTATCTACCACCCTCATTCCTCCTTGACAAGGAAGGAAGGTGTAGATTATGTAGGTGAACAATATTGTTTGCAAGCAAAACACCGTCGCGAGGGAGGCTTTCGACCTTCGCCCTTCGCTCCGCCGAGGTTCGCTCTCCTCCTGAGCCTGCTTCGCTCCTTTGCAGCTCACAGCGCTGCCTTCTCAAACTTTATGGAGCCTCTGCAGCCTGGCTTGGCGACTGACGACACGGTCTGAGAGGCTGGGAGCACTCGAGGCGTTTAACCCCTTTTTCGGCGTTGGCATCTACAGCAAAATCGCAATCCAACTGCAAGATAACGACCCTTGCTCGATGCCCAAGGGTTGCAGACGTACGATTCTGAAAAGTACGAGATCAGAGGGTGGGCTCACTTCGCGTGGTTCGACCGAGAAGAGCGAGAGACATGCCCGACCGGAGTTGGACTTGAGCGAGCGCGATAAGGTGCATGTAGGGGAGTAGAGGGTGCAGCTCGGTAGCAGGCGTCACCAGAGGAGTCTGTTCTCCCTCTGACGACTTCAGCAGGCAGGAAACGCGCGCCCTGCCCCGGTCAAAGTTCGGCGATCTTTCGCAGGCGACTCTCGTGCAAAGATAGCGTAGGTGCTCCACAACCACGGGCGGGAGCTAGTCAAAGTTATCTCGCAATGAACTTCTGATGGCTCTTGATCTGCTACAGAGGCGACGAGGTGAAGAATCGGCCTCTGCAGGTGTGCAGGCGGGCCGCTCGGCGCTCGGCGAACCTCGACTCGACTCGCGAGTCGCGCAAGGCGATGGCAGAGAACCAGGAAGGCGCGCTCTCGACAAGCAGCAGTTTAAGCGCCAGCGAGGATGATGGAGGTACAGCTCCCGCTTTCCAACCAGCGCCTTTTGGAGTGACGGACCGCCGCTTTCGAAGGTTGCCTCTTGATCTTTCGCCTTCCTCTGCTTGCTCTTGACTTCCTCTCTATCACTCCATGCCTCTAATCGGGTCTATTTCACACTCTTCTCCCTCCCCTTGACCCTCCTACTCGACTACATCATGCCCTTCTTCTCCCAAATCGTCCGCTTCCTCGCGATCGAAGGCGCCGGCCCCACGTACGGCGATGTCGGCACCAGTTCTTTCCTCACCAACGACGACCTACTACACGTCAAGCCGGAGCATAGGGTTTAGCATGATCGGTGAGCACCTTGATCAGGGCTGTAGCCCGTCAGAACCCCGCTGACCGAGCCCGTCTCCTTCGGCAGACTTTCTGAACTTTTTGAACCGCCGACAGCGCGAATCTTTCCAGCTTGCTCGTTGGGTCGGTTATGGAAACAGCAAGGAGGACGTGTTGGAAAACCTGACTCGGGAGGAGACGATCAAATGCGGATTCGGGGCGGCGGCAGGCTGGGCACTGGGAACGCCGAACGCTGGCTTGCTCGAGCAGGGGCGTAGTTCTGCGGCTCTTGCCGAGGTCAATGGGACTTGATCAGAGACGTAGGGTCGTACTCTGCAAGATCCTACCCTTCTCCTTTCCTAGTACGCTGTCTCTCGCCGTCAGACCACTCGGCAAGGATCGCCGAGGTCTGTCCTGCGCCTCTTCCAAGCTTCCAGTGGCTTATGACAAGACCTAGAATTCAAAAAAGTATCAAACCTTTGCATCTTGCTCGATTGGAGGCTTCACAAGACTGATGAAGGGCAGCAAACCATCGACACCGAGGCTCGAGCTGCCTCTCCGACACCTGGGTCTCGGACTCTCACTCCGCTGCTGCACTGGCGGGAGAGAGCTCACAGAGACAACTACTTTTGAGAATGCTCTACACTCCTACATTTAGCTCCAGGAGGGGTGTCGAGGCCTGGCTCGATAGGAAACGACCCAACCCATCGCCGAGCTCCTCTCCCGTGGCCCCGACGAGGTCCCTCTCTCGCAATACAGGCTCAAAAACGCAAGCTGCAATCCTCCCCCAGCTCCAGCGCGCTCTGCTGCTTCTCTACAGCCTTTCAGACGAAGCCTGATCCATCTGAGACGTCGAGGGCGCGTGGCTCCCGAGGGAAGGAGCAGCGAGAGCTAGCGACAACGAAAAGGAGAGAATACGAGTGAAAAGACTGCTGCACTACAAGAAGCGCTAGTCGGAGCCCGACAACCACCTACAGACGCGAGGAGGAAGAGAAGGGGGGCGCGTCGAAGCTTGCTCTCTCTCCTCCCGCTCTTCGCGACGAACGGCTGTATCGACCTACAGACCTTCAACACTCGACCCGACGCTCTCTTACGCGCCCCTCGCCTCTCGTACTCGACCCTAAGCAGCTCAAACAACAGCTAAAGCGACGCGCCATCTGAGTCTCTGCGCCCTCGTCCTCGCCTTTCGCCGTCTCGAATCGCTCTCGTTGGACCGAAAGACCAGAGTCGGCCGTACGCGACGAGTAGCAGGATATGGCTTCCTTCGCGTCGCCCCCGCCAGCGGCGACCACCTCGCTTTTACCAGCCTTCAACCTCTCGGTAGAGTCGCCCTCAGCTGCCTCCTCCGCCCGCTCGCCTTCGCATCGTCAATCCATCTCGCCCGCTCCGCCAGCCGCCGGAATCTCGTCTGCAGCCGATTCGACTACAGAACAGCCTCGAGCGGCCCCTTCCCCCGTCGTTCCAGCCGCCGAGGAATCGCCTGCCACCGCTCAACGCGCTGACGAGCAGGACGCGTTCCTCAACGATGAGGACCAGCCCATGGTCGAGGATGGCGACGTGGACGCCGATGCGCTCAGTCTCGGTGCAGCTGCGCCGTCAGCCGCTGCTGTAGAGCCTTCGGCCGTCGACAAGGGCAAGGGCGTGCTGAGGGACGAGGCGCCTTCGCTGAGCAAAGAGGAGCAGGACAGGTTGGATGAGGCAGAGCGGCAGAAGATTATCGACAAGGTCTTGAAAAGGTCAGAGGTGGTCAAGGTGAGCTTCCTGCTGCTGCTGGACTGGCTGGCGAGGGTTCGGTCGTTGGAGCAGCTGAGCCCCAAGGGCGACGCGCGAGCTGCTAGGGACGCGACGATGGGCTTGGAAGGATGCAGCGACCAGCAGGTTGGCTCTCATAATCATCGCAGAGATGATTTGTGATGGTGCTGGCTGCTGAGCCCTCCTTCCGACCGAAGCGTCGGAGGGAGCGCTCGCAGGAGATGGGTGCGCTCGCAGCAGAGCGTCGCTTGAGAACACCAGCCGTTCTCAAAGGCTCGACTATCCATACTGACCTGTTTTATCTTCCCGCAGACGACTCGCAACTTTATGAACCGGTTGGCGCTCGCCGCCTTCAAGGCTCAGCGCGGATGGCAGGATGTCGCGCTGGACGTTATCGAGCCACATCTCGAGCAGGAGGCGCTCAAGCGCAAGGAGCAGCAGCAGCATTCCAGCGAGGCTTACCAGAGTCAACAGCATCAGCAAGTCTACCAAGACCCGACCCCTCCTCCTCCGGTCGCCTTCGTCCCTCCGCCGCCCAACGCCTCGGTGATGAGGAACGGCCCAGGACTCCTCTACGACCAGAACCAGTACCAGCAACAGATGCAGCAGTCGGGATACGTCTCGACAGCCTTCTCTCCATACCCTCCCGGCGGCAGCACCTTCTCGCTCGATCCTCCAACTCAAGAACCTCGCCCTCCAAAGCGTCGGCATATGGAGGAGCCCAACGGCCACGCCGGGCCTGCACCACCCGTCCCTCGACCGCCACCCTCCTCCTCCAACACGCAAGGTCGTCCTCAGCCACGCACAAACGGCAGCGGCGGGCGACCAGCAAACGGCGCCAACGGACCTCTTTCGACCTCCGACCCCGGCTTCTCCTCCTTCGTCGACGCCGCTGCAGCGCTCACTGGCCTCTCACGAGCACCGTCGGATCCCAGCGCACACAGCGGCGAGGAGGGAGAGGACGCTCCCCCTCGAGCAGAAGGTCAGGAGCGACCACAGCCGAACGGGAACGGCGAGGCGGTCGAGCGACCTCGAACGCCAGAAGGGAGAGCCAAGGGCTTACTCGAGCGTTCGGGTGCAGGAGGAACTGGCGGAGAGTCGAGCGCAGAAGGTGCAGCCGAGCTCATGCTCTTCCTTGCTGCTTCGCCTTCGCCCGTTCAGGTGCGGACGGGAGCGGTTCGGCCAGCGTTAGGCGAGGGGATGGAAGGCATGGGGATGAAGGGTCGACGTCTGTTCTCGGGAGCAGCAGGAGCAGGAGGCGACGACTTCTCAGCACCACCGACTCAATCCAGCTCGGTTCAAACCGTTTTCGGCGACCACCTCTCGGGCCATTCGCCAAACCCTCCTTCTCATTCCGGTCTCGCCGCCTCTCCCTACACCGAGGAATCCAACTTCGACCCCTCAAAATCCTCTCACCATTACTCCACCTCCGCCTCTTCCCATCAACCTCCACCACCACCCCCCGGCGTCGCTAACTCAGCCTCCGCCCTCGGCAACGGTCTCCCTCCCGTCCCCGGTACACCAACTCGCGATCGTCAACCTTCGGGTTCCAACTGGGAGAGTTACCTCAATGTTTCGCCTTCACCTCAACGCGCTACGGTCGATAGAAGCGAGGCGGCCGTCGCGGCGAGGCAGGCGGAGAGGGGACCTCCTCCCGTTTTTGGGATGCCCATGACTAGTTTGCCGCCTACTAGTTTGCCGTTGGGAAGGAATGGAGGAGCGCAGGGAGAGGGAGAAAATGGGAGGTGGTGAGGTGGTAGCGAGGAGTGAGGCTGATGGAGGACGCCGCCGAGGGAGGGCGAGGCGAGGAGCAGATCTCGAGTTTATAATTTTGTGTGCTTAGTGTCTCCTTTGGATTGATCTCTCCCTATTGTGCTTATTGCCTGGATCTTGGAATTACACGTTGTTAACGAGTAGCAGCAGTGCGAGGTCAGCGAATCGGCGAAAGCTCAACGCTCTACTCTTCTCGCTCCTGCAGGATATCGACCTCACTCTCGATCTCCCGCACTCCGTACAGCTCGTCCCTCCCCCACCCTCGATTTCACCGAGATACCTGACCTCCGCTCTTCATCTCTGACCGAGGCGCGCGCCCTCCGTCCTCCGCTCGACCGTTGAGCGCGTCAAGACACCTCGTAATACGGATCAATACACTTGCCGAGGTGACCGAGCCGGCTTCTGGGCATTCAACGAGACAACACAGAAGCGCAGTGGAGGCTGTACGTCTGCTTGCGCGCTTCCGTTGCCTCGGCAACTCATCGCCGAGCTTTCGCACTGGAGCTTCGGCGAAGCTTTGCCTTTTGCCCTACATTGCTAAGGAGAGCTTCTGCAGGTCGACTCGACTGTAGATCTTCCTTCTCAACGTCTCAACTTTGATTCTCGGTCGACCGTCAACCCCGAACAGGCTGCGAAAGGCGGAGAGCGAGTGTGGAGGCAAGGGCGGGGAGTGAAGAGCGTGTTGAAACGAACGAGGTGCATAGAGACTGCGAGAGCTTCGCGGGTTTCCGCTTGTGCTGCCTGGTAGCGGACGTCGTGTGCTGGGACTAGCGAGGTGCAGAGACGGCGACTGCAAGTTGAAGGACGAAGAAAGGGGAAGCAGCTTGAACGAGCTCGGGAGGAGAAAGGGAGAGGCAGGGTGGCAAAAACGAGGTTCTGTAGGATGTTAGAGATAACATAAAGTGTACTCAAGCTTGTTCACTAATGTTCTACAGCATCGCCTCTTGTAACGAGAGGGAAAAGGCGACGGACGCAGCGCTCGGGCTGTGCTCCTGGCGAACGGGAAAGCTCTGGTGGCTCTTGCCTTTCGTCTCTTTCGCTCTTTTGCCTTCTCTCCAGCTTCACCTCGTGTACCTCATCATGCCAGCACACTACACGCCAGGACCTCAAGGTTTCGCTCTCCGTCGTAGGCAGGACTCAGCCGCTGCAGGAGGCGACGCGACCACTACGGGAGGCGATACGGCAGCAACGACGGCGGCCGACACGACAAGCGCTGCTGCAGACACTACAGAAGCTGCCACTACTACCGATGCCGCTACAACAACCCAAACAACGACTACAGAAGCAGGTAAGATCTCGGTTCGCTCTGCGTCTTTTTGCTGGCCGAGTTCGGAGTGGGCGGGAGATTGGGCGTGTTGAGCAAGCATGCTGGGGAACAAAGAAACTTGCTCTTACACCTCGAACTGCCTCCGAGTCGGTGCGCTGTACCGCAACCTCAAATTTCTTCGATGGAGCGGATCGAGCGTCGATTCGGGACGCGAGGATTAGCGATGATGCAGCGGATGGGATGCAGGATTGGAGCAGGAGCAGGATGGAATGCTTTGTGGTGTGCGAGAGCTGTGTGTCCGGTCTCTGCAGCTCTTCGTTTCGCTGTGACTCGCCTTCGCAGCTTCGGCGTGAACTCGCAATTCGGACGTGGGGAAGACGACGAGGGAGGGAGACAGAGGCTACTTGGTACGAGATCGAGTGTATACAGGCGTGAATTCCGTAGCACTCACTGCTCTACAGCAGCGTCTGCTTTCGCGGATTTTCCGCCTTGGCTTTCTCGCCTGCCTCGCAGCGCCGAGCAGCAGGGCGCAGAACCTGAGGGCGGGGGGTTGGAGTTACGAGATGTCGCGGCTTTGAGGGCGACGGAGGGTGGTTCTCTGCTGCTAACTCTCAGAGCCGTCTCGAGGATCGTAGAGAGAGGGTGGTCGAATGGAGGGACACGAGCTCGGCGCTCGGGAGCTTCCCTTCACCGCGGTTTCGCTAGACCTTAAAGACCTGATCGAAGGGCTTAGGAACGTTGGACTTTAGGATCAGTTACACCCGAATTCTCTTTTCAACATGTGCTGACCTCCCGCCTCTCCTGCACAGCGACGACCACCGACGCTCAAACGACGTCGGAGTCGGACCCCGCTCAAACCACCTCGGCGGCTCAAACCACGAGCGATCCTGCAGCTACGACCACAAGTGCAGCCTCCTCTACTACCGATCCAGCAGCGTCCACCACCACAACCGACCCGCTCGCAACTTCGGCGCCGACCTCTTCCTCATCTTCTTCGTCGTTCTCCTCCGCTAGTACCTCGGGAAGTAGCTCGGGAACCTCATCAGGCTCGTCTTCATCTTCTGCCGCTTCCTGTGAGTCGAGGATCTGCTCTAAATCGCCGCCTCTCGCTGACCTCGACATCTCACAGCCACCGTCGTCTTTTCCACCTACACCTCGCTCTTCACCAACACCGACGGCTCAGTCAGCACTCACACCGGCGTCACCTCTTCGGCCTCCGCACTCCCTTCCTCCGGATCGTCCAACAGCGGGAGCTCGTCCTCGACGGGCAAGACTTGGGGAATCGTCGGCGGTGTCGTTGGAGGTGTGGCCGTTCTCGGCGCCATCATCTTCATCGTCTACCGCCTCTCTCAACGCCGCTTCTCCAACTTGGACGACGATGCAGAGGACATCAAGTGGCCCGAGTTGCAACCCGACGGACAAGAGATCTCGGCCTCGACTTCGACCCTTAACCCCCTCGGTACTCGGCGCACGGGAGGAGCAGGAGTCGAGATGGGCGACGGTAGCGAGTTTGGCGACGAGATGAGCCACGCTGGCATGGGAGGAGGAGCGATGAGCATGCACGCCCGTCAGCCTAGCTACGAGCAACTCGCCATGGCCGATTACTCGCACCAGGCCGGCCCTCAAGGAGTTTGCGATCCCTACCTCGGCGCTTCTGCTGCCCCTTATCCTCCTCCCGCCAACATCTACCCTCCTCAACAGTACCACTACGCGGGAGACATGAGCGGAGGATACCACGATCAGTCGCAGGAGGCGCTCTCCCACTACAACAACTCTACTCCCGAAGGATACCCCGGCGCGGCAGGAGCGGCGGCAGGAGGAAGCCCTCCTCTCGACCAGTTCAGGGAATCGGACCAGCGTCGCGGATCTATCGCCTCGTCCTCGGGCTTTCATTCGACCCAGGACAGCTACAGCGCTTACGGCATGTCGCAAGACCCCTTCAACGCCTCTTCGTCGAGGGTTGGTTCGCCGAGGATCGCCAGTCCGCCACCGAGCATCGCTTCGCCCGAGTTCGGCGGTGATCCGTTGAGGAGGGGAGGGACGCCTACTCAGGGTCCGCTGTAGGGAGAGGGAGGCGCAGGCGCTTCCTCGTTCAAAAGGCCATAGACACTCTCGCTTCGTTTCTTCTCCTTAGCATACATTCCTCCCGCTTTCCTCACTGCATACTCTCTTTGACCTAGTTGTGTTTCCTTCCTTGTAATTCTCTCCTTGATCTGCGATGCCTCGAATATGGCGAATGAGAGAGCTCACAGCGAACTCAGCTACAACTCGCTATACTCGTTCGTGAACGTCTCGGTCGAGCTTGATCGTCGCTCAGAGCGAAAGAAGGAGAAGGCGCAAGCTCGCTAAGCTCGCGAGACCAAACAGCCATGTAGGCAGACGAAGAACCTTTACATACTACTAATAGCTGATGGTGAAGCTATGTAACCCTCAAGCCAAGCACAACCCGCAAGATCTAAGAACAAAAACCCACTGCCTCGAAACGCTGAGCAGCTCAAACCCTCCTCTACACCACACGATCTAGACGGGCGAGATCTGAGTCGCAGAGTAGTCTCCCTCCTTCGACTCCTTATCCTCCGAGTAGCTATCGCGAGTCGCCGAAGGATCCTTCCAGTCGGCGGTTCCGACGGTGACGGTCTCGTTGTCCTCGAGGGTGGGCTGGCGAGTAGGGAAAATCTTGTTGAGGGCGATGTAGACAACGGCGGAGACTCCGAACCCGGTGAAGAAGGACAGCTGGTAGACTACGAGGGAGAGGGAGGTTAGCTCGGCGGTGGAGGGATGCTTCGGCGATGACCTACTTCGAGTGGCAGCGATGGGGACGGGGGTTCCAACGGCTCCGGCAAAGCCAACAACATTGATGGCGATTCCAGCAATGTAGGCGGCGTAGGCGCGGAGGTTGAATCCGTGAAAGTAATGGTAAATGCCTCCCTTCGAGAGAGTGTAGAGATCGTCGACCTTGAGCTTGCGCTGCGCTACGACGTAGTAGTGGCTGATCATGACACCGCAGATGGAGGAGAGGAAGACCGAGTAGGCTGAGAGGTAGCTGGTGAACGAGTTGGAGTCCTTGAGGAGGTTCCAAGGGCACATGCCTGCGAGGGAGAGAGCGAGGTCAGCGCCGAGCGGCGAGGAGGGTTTGGAGGCGAAAAACGTACAGAAACCGACAAGGGCGGCAATGTAACCTCCACGACGGATGTTGATGAAGCGAGGGAAGAGAGCGGTAAGATCACAGCCGGCCGAGATGGAGTTGGCCTGCAAGAGCGCCGAAATCAGTCGTCGCTCTTCCTGCTGCTCGTCTACCGACATCCTTCTACACAAAGAGAGCGAGAAACTCACAGCAATGTTAGTACCCATTTGAGCGATGATAAAGCCGATGGAGATGAAGGCAGTTCCAGCCCTTGTAGCGCGGTCCCCTCCATTGTCCAGGAAGGCAGTCATGATGTCGAGAGGGCTCCAGATGAACTCTCCGAACAAAGTTACCGTGGTGGACGCGATGAGGATGCCGCTGGAGGCATCGAAGGTCAGCGGTCGGCTTGGCTTCGGCGATGAGTCTTCGGCGGCGTGCAGAGGGAGAGGAGGACGATTGATGAGAGCTGCGGCACTCACAAGAGGGAGACGATAGAGAAGGTGAAAGGTAGCGCAATGAGTTGAGGGAGGACGACATTCCTAGGCTGGTTGGCGCGCGAAGCGAAGTCGACGGCCTGCGAAGGGGAGGTCAGACAAGGAAGACCAAGAAGCATTGAGGTCCGCGTACTCACGTTCGTGATCAAAGTTGCCATGTTACTAATACCGGACATCAGGTTGGCAACGAAAACCCATCCCAGCGTCGACCCAGAGATTGTCGCCGGCGCGCGAAGAAGGTCGCCTGCTCCTCCGGCGCTGTGGATGCACCAACCGAACAACCCGAAGCCAGCGAGAGGAGCAACGATGGCCTTGAGGGTGAAGAAGTGGCGGATCGAGTGAAGGGGGAAGTAGATGGGAACGAGGGAGGCGAGGGAGAAGAGAACGAAGCCGAGGAAATGGCCGCTGTCGATGCCGCTGAGGTCCTTATCAAGGGATGATACGGATGGCCAAATGGATCGAAGGAGTACGTAGACGCAATCGCCGCCGATGCTCGACTGCACCCCATACCTGGGAGCGAAAACGAGGTCAGTTCATCGCCGAAGCCGAGACGAGTCGTAAACTGTACCAGATTGCAGCCATACAGGCCCTATTTACGACCGGCCAGAGACCTCCGAGTACACCAAAGGACGACCGTACATAAGCTGGGAAGATGAGGGCATGGACTGCTCCAGGGTAGGCGTTAAGGACGAGGAAGCCCGCGGCAATGGAGTACCCGACGATAGTGGCGAGCCAGGCTTGCCACCACGTCATTCCTGCTCCTACCATAGCCGATCCGATCATGAAGGTATTCAAGTTCCACGAATCGGCGAGCCAGAACGACCAGTAGTGACTGCAGCGAATGGACGAAGAGAGGGAGGGAGGTCAGCCGAGATGCTCTCCGGCGATTTAACTTCGACCAAGGCGTGTGGTGAAGTGCTTACCGACTGTGCCAAAGCTTATGCTCCGGCTTGACGGGCAGCAGGTCATCGTTGGTGAGGAAGGAGCTGGTGCCGACATCACCGTGGGGCCGCTCGACTTCGAGGAAACGGACGATTTGGGAGAAGGAGGGCATGATGTAGTCGAGTAGGAGGGTCGAGGGGAGGGAGAAGAGTGTATCCTAGACCCGATAAGAGGCGTCGAGTGATAGAGAGGAAGTCAAGAGCAAGCAGATGGAGGCGAGAGATCAAGAGGCGACCCTCGAAGGGGCGGCAATCTTGTCAAAGGGCGGACGAGGCGGAGAGCAGCTAGATAAGGTGAACTAGTGCGATTGAGTGGAGGTCTGGATGAAGCGGGGACGAGAAAACTCTGTCAAGCAGCATCATCGCGACTTCACCCTCACGAGATTTGACCTCCGTAACGGCGCTCGAGCCTCCCCCGAGAAGGGAGCGCCGAGCTGGCTCAAGAAAAGCTGGCAGAGAAGAAGATCAGCTCTGTAGCTTTGCAAGTAGATCTGGAAGTGTACTCTTAACAGCCGTGTACTCCTTCCTTGAGCTCCTCGAAATCCTCTCTCCCTCTCATCCCCGCCGAGTCCTCGCCTCAGCTCGCCACCGCCAAGTCCGCGCCCTCTGAAAAACCGGGAGAGGCAGGGACGCTACATACGCCAAGATACACCTCGACCCTTGTATCTCATCTTGATAATACCTGAGTCTGACGCCGGGAAGCGCCCAACGGAGACAGCGCCGTCAAGAGTTCGGCGGCGCCAAGTCCGCTCGAACGGAAAAGTTCACTCAAAAATCACGGCTTGAGGATAGCTGGTGATAGTGTGGCCTTTTCGCCATAATCTAACATGTATAACACTGTTACTCTTACCCCTGACGGACAACTCGAAGCGATTGGAGCGACTCGGCGAAGACTGGCGCCTTCGCCGAGCCCTCCGTCGTCTCCGCTGCTTGAAGATGGACAGCTCGAGGCGTTGCACAAAGGCTTGCGAGTCTTCGGATATATTGCTATGTATCGTGCTAAGCTACAGATCCCCCTCTTTTCGCTCGCCGTCTCACGTCAAAGGAAAGGTGAATGTCGATCCGGCTCTCGGCGTTCATTGCTGCTGGTCTGGTCGGCCGAGAAGAGACTGGTGAGCGCTGGATGCCTTGCAGAGCCGTCACAGCTGGTAATTGAGCTTCCAGCTGAAAGGCAGCAGGCTGTTGGAGTGCTAGCGCGGCGAGAGCGGCTCGGCGATCGCTCGGCGGCGGTTCGACGGCCTTTTCTGGCTAACGACGATAGTGAGGGGGCTGTGAGCCACGAACCAGATAGTAAGGATAGGTCTTGGTTCCATACAGTGGCGCTTGATCTCCCTGTACCCCTGCAGCGCTGTAGAATCGTCATCTCCGTCCTCGCCGCTCCCTCCCTCGATCAGTTCCGGCTGGTCGAGAGAGTTGGAGCTTGGGAAGCTGCAGGGGCGAAGCAGAGGGACGAATAAGCCTTCACAGACATGGTCACGCTCACGCAAGCTCCTGCATCGTCTTTGAAGGGTCTCGCAACGATCGCAAGCCGGCGGAGGGAGCCCGAGGGAGGCCAGCGCCGTAGTGACGTCGGGGTAGCGGTAGGGGTGGCAAGGGCTGTAGAACGAGTACTTTTCGCTTTCACTGCTACTAGGAGAAGCGAAAGCCGAGCGAAGCCCCTGGGAGAAGAGGGCGCAACCGCGGTCGGCGCTTGTTGACTCTCTCGCTCTCCCCAGAATTCTCGTCACACATTTCGACAGGCGCAGCAAGGACGAGCAGTGTGCTATAGAGCTACAGAAAGCCTTCCCACAGCTACAGCAAACCACTCGCCTTTTCCCTCGCTTTTCGCTCGCCCTCCGCTCTTCCTCTCGCGTGAGGGATGCAGTTCTCGCAGGAGCCGAGCTTCTCCCCGACCGACAGCAACCACCTACAGGGCACCTCGTACGGCTCACAAGCCATGTCGGCTCCCGTCGCATCCACTTCTCAAGTCCCTCTCGGTCCGCCCACGCAGGCAACTCCCCCAGCTTCAGCTGCAGGCGTCAAGAAACGAGCTCGAGGGAGCGCGAGCAGCGCTGCAGGCTCTATCGGAGGGGCACAGAAGAGTCAAGGAGCTGCAGCCGGGAAAGGCAAAGCGGTCGCGGCGGATGAGGACGACGAGGATGGGCCTGGTGGGAACAAGAAGAAGCGCTTGGCACTGAGCTGCAGAGAGTGTCGGAGGAGGAAGATCTCTTGTGTAAGCTCATGACTATGCTCTAAAGCTACCGCTCGCTGACGACCTTGCCTTACAGGACCGGAAACAGCCCTGCTCGTGAGCTTCGCCCTTCGCAGGCCTTCATCACCGATATTGACCTGCCTTGGCCTTTCGCAGAGCTTGCATTCGACGTAAAGTTCCTCACAACTGCCACTGGGAAGATGACGAGGATCCCACTCAAGCGTAAAGCTGCCTCTGCACGCTCCTTCGGCGCTCAGCTGACCTGTGTTCCTCTCGCAGGAGCTCATTCGCGCTCAACTCGGACGTTCGACAACTCGCACGACGACTCGCTCATCTCGAGTCTCTCTTCGAAGCCTCCAACCCCGGCCTACTCCCCAAAGACGCTCCCGTACCCCGAATCGCCGGCCCCTCCTCCAAGCCCTCGCCCGCCTCCCTCTCCGCCGACTTCAAGTCCCCGGCTTCTCCCTACCAGCAAGATATACCCGCCAACGGTGACCCGGTCAAGCAAGAAGACTCGGCGTCTGACACGGAGGACGCTGCCGCCACCCTCGAGGACGTCGCTTTCGGCGCGCGCGTACCGGTTCTGAGGGCTCTCAGCGGGACAGCCAACCCTCCCGAGGGTCCCAAGCGTACAGTAAACCCAGCGAGGACGGGCATGGAGCACACTGGAGCTTTGACGAGCATCCTAGCAGAGCCTCTTTCGTACGATCAAGATGGACGACCTCGCTCGGCGGTTCGCCTCGGGCTGGACCTCGCCATTTCGACGCAAGATCTCCCGAACGCTCGGAGCGGTGCTATGGCTCAGATCTTCGCCGTCTTGCCCGGCAAGGAGATCACCGACTTCCTCATCAACAAGTACTTCGCCGAGGTGAGCTCTCCCTCTCGACAGCTTCGTGCTAGCGCTTCACTGACGTTGCGGCTCTCACGCGATCAGATGGAGTGGGACTATCGAGTTCTGGATCCCGAAGCCTTTCCTCTCGAGCACGAGCGATACACGGAGATGCTCGCCGAAGGCAGAGAGGATTCGATCGACCCTCTCTTCGTCGCCGTCCTCTGCATGGTGAGTTTCTTGTTCTCAATCGATGCGCTAGCAGTCGCTAACGCCTTGCCTCGTCTCATAGGTACTCGCCCTCTCCCTCGAAGGCTTCTGGTCACGACCGGGCGGCGCGAAGGACCTCTCCCTCTTCCGTGGCCTCTCCGAAGCCGACATGCGAGATTTGCCGGCCGTCTGGCACGACGGAGCCCTTCGTGCACTACAGCTCGCCGAGTGGGGAGGGACGCCTCGCATTCGCACCATTCAGTGAGTCGTTCGGGCGATTGCGAGGGGCTTCGGCGTTGGCTGATCTCTCCTCTCGGCGAGCAGAACCATCATCCTTTTCGTCCAGTACATCCAGCTCTCATCGCCGAGCGGACAACAAGGTCGAGTGCTTGGATGGGTCGCAAGTGCTATTCGAGTAGCGCAGAGGATGGGCCTTCATCGACTCGGTTCGAATCCTGAGACGTGAGTCGCTCGCTCGCTCGCCCGCCGCCGAACCTCGAGCTGACATCCACCTTACTCTCATAGCATGCCACCGTTCGTCTCTCTTGCTATCTATTCGTCAGATTGTATCGGACTCGCTGACCTGCTCCCCTCGCAGAGACGACCCCGCTCTTCCTCCGGGCAAGAACTCGCTCAAGCGAGAGATGTGCATCCGCCTCTTCCACTCGCTCGTCAACATCGACAGCCTTCTCAGCGACTCGCCCGTCTTCCGCTGCTACCTTCTTCACCCGAGTCAATGTGAGGTCCACGCTGCTCGACTCTCGGCGCTCGTGCTGACCCCATCTCCCCCGGCAGACAACACGGCTCGGCCTCTCAACCTCAACTTCCACGACCTCTCGCGCACGGAATGGAGGACACCACAGCCCGCGCCGACCAACGTCTACACCGACGCTAGCTTCGAGATCGCTCAATGCGCGGGAGCAGAAGCCACCCGCCGAGCACTCGATACTCTCGTCCTCTCCACCGAGCCCTTCTCCTACGCCAAGGTGCTCGAACAGGACAAGGAGTTTCGTCAAGTACTCGAGGATCTACCGGAGGTCTTCTCGGATCGAAGTCCACCTCATGCGCTCGTTCGACTACGCTATCAGCGCGCGCTGCTGTACGGCGACATCTACGCCCGCCTTGTTCGACTTCATCGCCCTTTCCTCTCGCGAGGCTACAACACTGGCTCGCCTTTCCGGTACTCGAGGGAGCAGTGCGTCCAAGCTGCTCGCTCCATCATCGAGTCCAACTACGAGATGCTAGCCTTCACCACCTCTCATTGGTGGATGTTCACGGGATCGATGCGCTCCGCCATCGTTTTGTTCATGGATCTCTTCCACGCCATCGACGAGGATCGACCACACGGCGAGGTGAACGAGGTGAGCCTTTCCTCGCTTGCGCCGAGCTCTTCCCTCGCTGATCCGGCTCTCACCTCACAGAAACGCAAGGTCCTCGTCAAAGCTTCCATCATCTTTGGTACCGAGGTCGCTATTCCTGCTCTGCAGGCCGTCGTCGAACAAGGTCGTCGGATTCTCGGGTGCGCTGCTCGTTCGTCGCTGGTTCTCTACTCCGTCGCTGACCTTCTTTCTCCATCGGCAGCGGTCTCTTCTCGGCCGAGGAAAGTCGTCGCATGGCTCGTGCTGCACAGACGCTGGCTCCTTCCGATGGCTCTGTTCCCGCACTCGAGAGTTTCGCTCAGGTTCGTCCTTTCGCATGTCGCTGACCTTGTAGCGAACTCACTGACCCCCTCGGCACCACAGGTACTCAAGCGCGTCTCCCACGAGGTTAGCATCGAGGATCAGAAGGCACTTCTCCCCGCCACGCCCGCTCCCAACGCCTTCCCTCCTCCTCCCTCAACCGAATACTCGCCCTACCTCTCGGCCCCAGGAGGCTCCGTCTCGCTCAACTTTGCTTCCTCTGCGGCTCAAGGACTGTCTCCCTACGACTACTGGGGCGCAGGAGCCAACCTCGCCGGTGGACCGAGTCCTGGAGGTCCATTCCTCCCAGGTGGGGGCGCTTCGTTCGGTCAAGACCTTAATACCACTTTTTTCGAGACGTTGGCGAGTGAGGATTGGACGGGATTTAATGGGAGTGATGGGAGTGGGGATGCGAATGGGTTGCTGGGGCAGATGGCCGCGACTTGGTGAGGTTGGAAGGCGGTAGAGTTCATGTGGGGGACGGTGGAGAAGAGAGATTGGAGATTTATGCTGTTCGCCGCGAGTCGACGAGACTGCAGAGTATTGAAAGCGGCAAGTTGTGTGAGTAAGCGAAGCTGGAGCTGCACTCGAGCTCCCTACAGCCTCCTGCTGTTGTGTAGAGCCCTCGCTGCTCTTTTGAACGAACTCGGCGAAGCTCAGCACCGCTCGGGCGGTCTGCCTCTCCTCACCGGCGCTCTCGGGAAAGGGGTTTATTGGCTGTAGCTTGCTCTCAGCTGTCGCTTGAGCTCTGTGGCCCCTTCTGTAGAAATGCCGCCTTCCTTTTCGCAGGCGGGGGTGAAGAGATCCATCGACTTCGGCTGGAGACCGCGGCTCTCCCTTCCCCCCAACTCGTCTCATATCGTACGTCGACTCTCTACGCGGTGCAGATACGCTACAACTGCAGCTGGATCGTCCTACATCCCCTTCCTCTGCCGCTCCTTCGCACTCGCTCTCTCGCTTCGTCTCCCGTCCTCAAAAACGTGGTCGCGCTTGCTCAAGGAGCGAGCGATGCCTTGAGCTGGACTTGTAGGCGTGTTGGAGGGCCCGCTAGCCCTCTACAGCTCGGCTGGGATGCACACCAAAGCACTCGCTGCCCTGCGGAACATACTGACCCGCTGCTTTGCTCCCTTTGCTTCAGCTTTAACATGTCTGCCAACAAGATCCTTCCTCCCTTCCGCGCCGACCACATTGGATCGCTCAAGCGTAAGTCGAGGCTAGCCTAATCGTACTACAGAACTCTACTGACCCAGTCGACTTCCTACAGGCCCTCTTGATCTCCTCAAGAAGCGCGAGGACTTCCACGCCGGCCACTGCACTCGCGCCGACCTCAAGGAGGTCGAGGACCTCGCTATCAAGAACGAGGTTGCCAAGCAGCAAGCCGTCGGCATCAAGTCCGTCACTGATGGAGAGTTCCGCCGTCACATGTGTGCGTCTTTTCCCTTTCTGCTCGGCGAAAGGTCGGCTGTCGAGCGGCGAAGCTGATGCTGTTCCTCTTCTTTCAGTCTGGGATGGATTCCACAACAACCTCGACGGCATGGTGAGTCCCTACAGCTTAGCTGCATGACCGAATAGATGGCTTATCTGCCTTTCGCACCTAGGTCGTCGTCGAGAACCCCGGCCGTGAGCTCTTCAAGATGTACGTGCCCGACATCAAGGCCTTCTTCGAGTCGCACGCCGAGAAGCCCGGAGACACGATGATCTGCACTGGCAAGCTCGTCCGCAACAAGCCCATGTACCGGTAAGTGGCTCTCGGCGCCGAATGGGCTTGAATGGCTTGAATGCACAGGACTCATCATCCCCTCTCGCATGCAGCCCCGAGTTCGAGTACGTCGCTTCCCTCGTCGCCCCCGAGGAGGTCAAGAACGTCAAGATCACCCTCGCCGCCCCCGAGTGAGTACTCTCGGCTCTCGGCTTTCCCTCGTCTCACCTGCTGACCCGGCTTTCAACTCGTAGGTGGTACCACCTCCGCCACGGAGAGCACGCCGTCGACAAGAGCGTTTACCCCACCGACGACCTCTACTTCGCCGACCTCGCCAAGGCCTACCGCGAGGAGCTCGCCGACCTTTACGATGCCGGATGCCGCAACGTCCAGTTCGATGACCCTCTCCTTGGTGCGTTCCACTCATGATCATGTGTTGAGCGTCTCGCTGACCCGTCGAATTCACAGCCTACTTCTGCTCCCAGTCGATGCTCGACGGCATGAAGGCTGAGGGAACCGACTCCGGTGCCATCCTCGACTCGTACATCAAGCTCTACAACGACTGCATTGAGGGCCACCCCGCCGACATGACCGTCGGAGTCCACCTTTGCCGTGGAAACTTCAGTACGTCGCTTGCCCATTGCTCGATGACTGGCTCGGTGCTGACGTCCCCTTTCTCGCAGAGAACGGCATGCACTTCTCGGAGGGTGGATACGACGCCATCGCCACCAAGCTCTTCAAGGAGCTCAACGCCGATACCTACTACCTCGAGTACGACACCGACCGTGCCGGAGGATTCGAGGTGAGTGTTGAAGAGCTCGCCTCGCCGAACCGAACGAAAGCGCCGAGCTGACCTCCCTTCTCTTCTTCAACAGCCCCTCTCCGAGCTCCCCGCCCCCAAGACCGCCGTTCTTGGACTTGTGACCTCCAAGTTCCCCGTCATGGAGAAGAAGGAGGAGCTTATCGCTCGCGTTCGCGATGCCGCCAAGCACGTCGCTCGTGGCTCCGGCGAGACTGAGGAGCAGGCTCTCCAGAGGCTTTGCATCTCGCCCCAGTGCGGTTTCGCTTCCCACGCCGAGGGAAACGACATGACCGATGCTGATGTGAGTTTTTCGGACCTCGTCGCCAGCCTCTTTGGCCGCTCGCTTTCGATCCCCCGCTGACTCTACTTCCTCCTCCAATAGGTCAAGGCCAAGCTCAACCTCTGCGTTGAGGTCGCCAAGGCCGTCTGGCCCGCCGACGCTTAAGCGTGCAGCTCGTTACTCACCCTTCGACCGCCGCTTCTCTTCTCGATTTCGAACGTCGCTTCCTCAACTGTACTTCGTCCGGATCGCATTCCCCCATTTCTTCCTTATCAAAAGGCCTCAACCGCTGCCCCACCTCGCATATAGCTTTATACCCCCTCAACAACTCCGTTCGATGAGCCCGCCGAAGAGCGGCTCGTGTGTTTCGTATTCCAACTAGCATCTCAACATGTGTTATGACCAATTCAACTAGGTCTTTCAAGTGAAATTTGACGGCTTGCGAGAGGAGAGATGCGCTACACGAGAGATAAGAGCGCGAATGGCGAGCAGAAGGTAGGAGCCGAACGAGCGAGGCCGCTCTCGTTCTCCGTCACGTATCGGCCTCGTATAACGATCTCGTTTCCACCGTACTACTACAACATGTCATATCGGCTCCTCCTACCCCTTACGGTTCTTCTACTTGAGTTTATTCCTCCCCCTGGCCGAGATGAAGGTCGAAAATGGCCAAGACGGCCTCGCGGAAGGTCGACACGTTGTAATCGATGAGAGCTGCGTGTTGCTCCATCATATGCGGTCGTAGAAGGGCGACTAGGGAGAGGTTGCTGCGGCGAAGGAGAAGGGGGGGATCAGCACCGAGCGCCGAGGAGCGAGTCGAGTCCAGAGAACTCACTTGTTGATGCCCCACTGCGCGATAGTCGCTCCCGTCGAAAGTTTGACTTTACTACTCGGCATCCTAGCGCCCTTAGCCAACCTGCCAGCGTCCGCCGAGGTTGCCCGTCTCGGCGCGGTCGGCGAGGAAGGGAGTACAGCCGAGCTGTCCATGCGGGACATGGGAGCGAGGGTGTTTGACCGTGAGCCGGTGGAAGGTGAGCGAGAGTGGAAGGGACTGCCGAGAGGTGATGGTCTGCGCGAAGGGGCGGGTCAGCGGGAGGAGAGGGAGAACGAGGACGGAGCAGCTCACTCGTAGAGGAGGGTAAAGTCGCCGATGAGGTCGATGTAGTCAGAGCAGATTACGTAGGTTTGGTTGTCGAGAGGGGAGGAATCGGTGGCGATGTAGATTTTGGAGGAGGTGTCGAAGAGGAAGGCCTTGTCCATCGAGCATTGCTGCAAGGTTGAGTGAGGTTAGCGTGAAGACTGCCGAGAAAAGCGATCGATAGCTCACCTGACACAATAGGTCGAGTAGCCGTTCCAACATTGCCTGCTCGGGGATGAGCTTTTGAATGACCTTCGAGAGGGCCTCGTAGATTGAGGTGTCGAAGACGGAGGTGAGGTGGTAGAAGACGTTCATCGACGACTCCAAGTCAGGGGAGATGTCAAAGAGCTCCTCGGTCAGCCGATCACGAAGGTTCTGCAGTGTGTCTGCGAGCGACGAGATCAATCAGCATCGCCGAGCGGGTTCTCGCGCCGTCCGCCGAACTCACCCAACCGATAATCCTCCGACATTCCATCAATCTTGTGCAGAAAGATCTCAAACTGGATTCCTGCATTGGCGTCAAAGGCCTTCTGCATCGTGACGGCGAGCTTGCGAATCATGTCGTTGAAGGTGCTCTGGGCGTCGAGGACGAAGATGACGGCGTCCATGTCCTCGAATGCGAGGTTCCACGCTCCTGGGTCGAGCTGTCCTCCTGGTAGATCCCACATCTGAATCGAGATGAACGAGCTGCAGAGGCAAACCGAAGGTCAGCTGCTGTCGGGCGATACGGAAAGGCGAGCGAAACGGACTTGATGTCGTCGGCGGTGGATTTGGCCGTCTTCTCGATGAAGAGGGTATCGTTGGGTGCCATTCGCTCGAAGACGACTTTGCGAATGCTCGACTTGCCGCCTCTGTGGAAGCGAAGGAGGGATAGCGCGTTGAGCGATGCTTGTTGACTCGCGGTGAGCGAACGAGGGGGTGCGAAAGGCTACAGAGAGCTCCAAGCGCCTGCAGAGCAAGCTACAGATGCTTGGAGCCCTCTGACAGCTCCCACGGCGCGAAAGAAGCGACTCACGACCTCGGACCCATGAAGAGGACTCGGGGCCTCGCCTTGTGCTCGTCGCTGCCTTCCCTTCCTCTGCTAGTTGAAGCTGCAGCTGCGCCGTTCGAAGGTCCTGCTGCAGAATTGCCGTTGGTGCTGGTGCTGCCGTAGGCCGAATGCGACGGCGGGGCTCGAGGAGATGGTTGCTGGAAGGGGTCAAGCCGCGAGCGCGGCGAGGTGAGCTGATGCACTGCAGGAGAGCTGTAGTACGATAGACCTCACCTGCATGGTATCAAGCACGATTCTAGACGAGTCACGAGACGAGCAGAAATTGGACGAAGAGCAACCTGCGAGCTGCATCATCGGTTCGCCTTCTACCGTTTCGCTGTACCTCATCAACTCTCGTCGGGCAGCATGGCGACCAAGCGCAAGCTGGACGAAAGCGCTGTGGCTGATCAGCGCGCTCCTAAGCGCCCTCCTAGCCCCCTCAAGCTTCAGCCTCGCGAGCCGGCCGACACTACTCAGATCACGACGTGGAACATGAAGAGTCTTGATTCGGACAAGGAGAAGAAGCATGATGTGAGCATCTCTAGCTGTACTAGCTCTGCTACTTGCTCGAAGGCAGCGGCTCCGGAGTCAGCTCGTCTGTCCTTTCGCGCGCGTCGAACAGCGTGTCTAGAGAAGTGCAGAGCAGACGTGCTTGCTGCAGAGGGAGCTAATCGTTCTCCTCGTTCCCACAGTACCCTTTCCGCAAGTACATCGAGGCAGAACAGGCTCACATCGTCGTCCTCACCGAGACTCATCAAACGCCGAGCAAGCTCCCCTTCGACGAGGACCCCGAGTTCAAGTTTCTCAAGCCTCTTTACAAGGTGTGCTCCTTCACACCACTGCTCTCGCGCGCGCTCTAATCCTCGCCGGCTGGTTGAGGCGCTGTAACGAGCTTCGGCGTTCCCTCTCGCTGACTTGCCGCTCCCTCACGTCCACAGCATCGCTACTGGCGAGGCAAGATCGCAATCCTTTCCAAGTATAAACCTCTCATGGTGATCTACGGCTTCCCCGACGGCACTAAATACGACCCTGCCGAGGCTCAAGAACGTGAGTTGGCTCGGCGATGCTCTCTGGGTTCGGTGCGCTACGTGCTCAACATTTCGCACTCCACAGGCATCATCTGCCTCGAGTTTGAGCACCACTTCCTCCTCGGCACCTATGTCCCCAACTCGGGAACCAACTTTGGCGTGAGTTGGCTTGAGAGCCGTCGATGGTCTTCGGCGATCATCTCAGACTCTCGCCTCTCGCTCATGCTGACTCCCTCTCTGCTCTCGCAACAGCACATACACCTCCGCAAAGCCTGGAACGAGGACTTCATCCCCTACGTCCGTTCTCTCGACGCTCGCAAGCCCGTCGTCTGGACTGGTGAGTTCTCCCTCCTCGCCGAGCTGCTTTTCTTCCAAACGCTGACCGCAAGCCGAGCAGGAGACTTCAACGTCGTTCGCGCTGATGATTCCGGGATTCGCTCTGATGACCTCGAGAGGAGTGCGGTCTGTTGGGGCAACGCTGGTGGAACTCATGAGGCCGAGCGAGAGGCTCATGAATCGCTTTTGGGCAAGCAGGAAGGCGAGTGGAAGCTCGCCGTCCGAAGAAGAGTCATAAATAAGAAGCTGACCTCTTCTCGCTACTCTTATGCAGAGCTCATGAACCCCCGTCGCCCCGGACCCAAGTTCGTCGACGTCTGGCGATTCATTCATCCCACCGCTCGCGAGTACACGTACGTCCTCTCGTTCTGCGAAACTCACAGTAGCAGCTATCTGACCTTTGAGATCGACTCTCGTAGCCACTTCACAAAGAAGACGTTCGCCTGGCGATTGGACGGCTTCATCGTTTCGCAGCGCTTGCTTTGGCGTGTCAGGAAGTGCGAAATTAGGCATGAGGTGGGTCTTCAGAGTCTCCCTCCACTTCTAATTCCCATTTCCCCTCCAATTCGACTCGCCTCGTCGGTTAGTCTGCCCTTCATCGCCTCTCCTGCCGCCTCGGCGCTCTCCCCGAGACCTCAATCGCTGACGTTCGCCCTTCCTCCCTCCCCCCTCGCTTCGTTGCTCGCCTCCCCCATCCACCAGGTCAAAGAGAAGCTTCTCTCTCCTCCCGGAAACGCTACCCCCGCCTCGGACCACTGGCCTTGCTGGCTTTCGCTCGAGATGGAGGAGGAGGATGTGAGGGGAGATGTGACGCTGAAGGCGGAGAAGTATGCTTGAGACTGTCCCTACTTGTTCTTTGTAGCTGATTTGCATCGTCGTGTCTTCTTCCTACCCCAGAGACTGCTCATGCGCGAGAGAGGTAGCAAAGGGGCCGGGGCAAGCGCCGAACTCGACTCGCTCGAGCTCGTCGGTCGGTAAGAGGTGGATCACCTTCCTGCCCGTCGGAACTTCCTCCTCTCCCCCTCCGGAAGCTGCTTTTCATCTCCCACAAGAGGTCGTTAGTCGCTCGATGGTCACCTACGCGCTTGGGGCCCGATCCGATCGCCGAGCAGCGGCATTATTGGGACGCTGCGAGACGATGGGACGCTGCACTCAGCGCTGTACTCGAATGTGGTGTTGATAAGGAGATAGAGAAACCTCTTTGCTTCAGTGCGACGCCTCCAGTCAACCATTCCTGCGCCGACCTGCAGCCATTCTCTCGCTGCTCGGCGAAGAAGGATATCTTTGCCCGCACCCTCCTCCTTCGCCGACGCCTGATTGGGAGCGAGGTATGAGAGAGAAGGTTCTCCTCGCTGTAAGAAAGGCTGGTAACGAGTAACAGACCCTCTCGACGAGGACTCGGATGGGATACGGAAACAGAAGAAAAGGATGGGTTCGGTGGCTTCGGTTTACGCTGCTGCTTTCAAATGCTTAGACGGTCGCCGATCTGTACACTACCGGTATGGTAGCAGCTCCGACGCCGTACCCCAGCCTCAAAAAGGCCTCGACCCACAGCCAGCGGTCGGCGAGGTTTCGCGAAGCGAGGAGGAAGGACCAGTGAACAGCTTGACCTTCGCCCGTACCGCTGCTTGATCTCGAGAAAATGCTACCTTCGACTACCGAGCCGCCGTGCTGAGCTACAGAACGACACAGGGGTGATAGATCGTGGGAGACGCAGGATCTGGTCCTTCGCAGAGCAGCTCGGCGGGAAAGGAGGGCGAGCCTGGACAATCGAGCTGTGAGTTGAAGGAGCTGCACCTGGGCCTCCCTTGACTGCTCTGTACCAAGCTGAACAGTCTCTTCTTCCTCTGCAGAGATTTGGGGCTACAAGCTGCCAGACTGGCTTCGAGCGGGATCAGCGCCAGCGCAGAGTCGGCGGGCTCTCTCCTTCTCCTTCTTCCCAACACACCGCTTCCAGCCCTTTGAACGGGGTACAGCGCTGCCTAGCAGGCCTAGCAGGCTCTCAAACGCTCTACCGAGCTGTGCGATCCTTGCAGCAAGCGCTCGCTTCCCCCGTTGCCTGACGGCCTTCGCTCCCCTCAAAGGTCTCAAACCGCAATCGCAGAGGTAAAGCCGTCCTTCGCAGCTCGGTTGCCGCCCTTTCGCCGGCGCAGAGCAGTCACTGACATACTACATACTTATTTACAGCCTTCGCATCCCTCTACCTTCGCTGTAAAGGTCGCTGAGGACACACCGAAGAACGCGACGGTTCCTTGCGACCTTCGCACATGCTGCCTCACAGGCAGGAGGGCCGCTTGCCGCCGTCGACGAGTGCTCAACAGCAGGAAACGCCTCGATTGCCAGAGCTCACCCCTTCGGCCGCTCCCTTCCGCCCCAGCGTCGCGCACCAGCCGCCGCCGCTCCCAACTCCGCGACTCCTTCGGCGTGAGGAGAGCTGGCTGGCGCGCGCTCCAACGACCGACAGCGCTACAGCAGCCGCTACGCCTTCCGAGGACGACGGAGGCTGGCAGCAAGCCCGCGAGGCGTTTCATGCTGCTGGCGGCGCACGAGGCTTAGGCAGCAACGAGCCAGGGGCCGGCGAAAGCTCAGCGCGCGCTGAACGAGCTTCTGCCGAGCAAGCATTCGACTTGCATGGCCTTCGAGCAGGTCTACCGACCTCAGCGCACAGCAGCCTCCCTCCCATCTCGCCGCCTTCGCCTCCCTCGTTCTCGTTCGACCCTTGGGCGCCCCTGCCCCGAGATGCGCCTGCTCCCTCCTCGGCGCCTCCTCCAACGTTACAACCAGCTCGCTCGCCATTCCCTACATCTACCACACCAATCCCACCTCGTCCTCAAACCTACCCGCCGACGCAGCAAGTCGACCGTTCGCCCTTCCCCCCTCAAGACCTTCGCGCGACCGCTCCGCCGCTCTTCCACGACCCTCACCATCCCTCGCAAGAGCGTCAGTTTGATCGCACATTCGTCGTTTCACCTGCACCATATCCTCAACACCCTCATTCGCCCTCCTACGGTTCGCCTGGCGCTTGGCGAGGTCTCCCAACGAGCAGTGCGCAACGCTCGGGATATCCCTTTCTTTCGCCTGACGTAGGGGGATTTCCGAGTGGTTCGACTGGCTACGGAGGTGCATCCTTACGATCCGACCACAGCATCCATCGGCGGTCCTCTACCCCTGGCGAGAGCAGACGGCCGCTCGGAGGTCACGCTCCCGTCGCTCGCCAACGACAACAATCCTTCGAATCAGGCGTACGCCCCTCCTCGGTCCTCTCGGGGTTCCTTCGTTCTTCCTTTCCTCATGCTCCCCAACACGTCGTTCCACCACCTCTCGCCGCCCGTCAACCTTTCCTCCCTTCGCGCCCAGCACCTTCACCTCAAGCTTCGCATGCCAGCCCTTCGCAGCCCCAACCGAGTCCTCGTGGCGGCGTTAAGCTTCGATCGGGACTACCTGAGCGAAGTACTTGGGCCATGTGGGTCGGCAGTGAGTTGAGATCCTCCTCCTTTGACCATCGCAAGAGCTTCAAGCTGACGTCCTCTCCCCCTCGGTTTTCGCAGATGTGCCTGCAGATGCTACTGAGGGAGAACTTTGGGTCTTCTTCAGCCAAAGGCCACCTCTACTCGACGACAAGTCGCCCTTGGAGAGCGTAACGGGCATCGAAAGCCTTCATCTCATCGCGAGGTGCGCTTCCCCTTTCGCCTTGGCCTTCTTCGGCAAGCGGATCTCGCGCGCTCGGCTTGGCTGACTCCTTTCCTTCTCCTCACTCGAATACCTACAGGTCCAACTGCGCCTTCGTCAACTTCATCTCAAACGAGCATCTGCAGCATGCCATCGCCCACTCGAACGGCCTACCCCTCCGCCCTTCCGACCGCAAGTGCAAGCCGCTCGTCTGTCGCGTTCGCATGCGCGAGGACGACGCAAAATCGGGCGTAGGCGCTCAACGTGGTGGTGGATTGCACAAGGCGTATGTCAAGGCGTTGCAGGCCGAGAAGGCAGCCCTCGAGGGACTGGCGTCGCGCACAAGATCTCCTTCGCCCTCTGGGTCGTCGACTAGCTCAACTACCTCGGATCTGTTTGCTGAGCACTTTCCAAAGGTGAGCACCGTTACTTCGACGAATCGAAGGTGGAGCATTGTGCTTCAGCTTCAGCCTCGGCGTTGAAACGAACGCTGACCTCGCTCTCCAACCCGCAGCGCTACTTCATCCTCAAGGCGCACGACGTCTTTAGTCTCGAGGAATCCATCAGAACTGGCTTGTGGTCGACGCAAGGGCATAACGAGGTACGTCCTTTCCTTCGCTTGCTGGGGCGTCGGCTCGAACTGACCTGTTACTCCTCATTCGCAGGCCGTGCTCGATCAAGCGTATCGGACGTCGTCTGAGGGCGTCTACATCTTCTTCAGCGCGAACAAGTCGGGAAGCTGGGCAGGCTAGTGCGTGGCAGAGCGTCCTCGAGTCATCGCCGAACGATGTCGCTGACTTCTCGACTTCGCAGTGCTCGCATGGCTGGACCCATCTTCAACCAAGACGGCGCTTCACCTTCTTCTTCGGCTCCACCCAGCCTACCTCTTCACGAAGCCCTCAGCGGCCTTCAGCAACAGCCTTCAGGCCTCCCCGTCCCCGCCTCCGCCGACTCGGTCTCTCCCGTCTCGCCTTCCTCGGCCAGTCTCTCACCCCTCGAATCGACCGGCTCCTCCGACTCCTCGCTTCAACGTCCCTCACCTTCGAGGACCGAATCTGGTGGAATCCCCTTCCGCGTCGAGTGGCTAAGGACCGAACCGCTCCCCTTCGCGAGGACGAGGCAGATTCTCAACTCGTTCAACTCGGGCAGGGAGGTCAAGATCTCGCGAGATGGTGAGTCCTCCTTCTTGGACTTCAGCTCTCGCTCGCCGTATCCAGCAAAGTTGCAGATCGTCGCCGCCGCGCGAGTTTGGTCATCTCGAGCTCACACTGACAGGCTGACCCTCTCCTCGCACTACAGGAACCGAGGTCGAGCCCGTCGCCGGCGAGCAGCTCATCCAAGAGCTCTGGCGCGATCTGCAACCCGGCGCCTCACCACTCGGCTCGTCCTTCAACCTCACCCACCCTGCTCCCGGCGTAGGACCTCCTCCCGCTTCAAATCGTGGTCGCCGACCTTCAAGGACTTCACCAAGTCACCATGTACCTATTCTTTATCCCACCTAGCAGTAGACGGGTCTCTTTCTCAGTCCCAACTCGCTCGCCGTACCCCCAATCAAAAGTAGATATGCCCTCGCCCGGCTCCCCTATGCCTATTCCTTCGTCGCTGTGTCGCCGTCCCATAGAAGGACGCTACTTGTACATTATCGCACCTCGCAACCCCCCTTTTGTCTTGTCAATACGCTACTTCAACGTCGAAGCGTAGACGAGAGTCCGAGCTTGGCGCCCTTTCGGCGAAGATTTGAGCGGGCGTGGTTCGCTCGAACCGAGAGAGTGAGACTTCGGGGACGTGAGAGGATTGCTACTCACTGAACTTCGCTCTGGAGAAGCTGCACCGCGACGACGGTCAAGGATCGCGCCCGAGGGACGTAGCTTCTCGGCTTGAGCCCTCCCTTCTCCCAGCTCGGCGATGAACCGCTCGCTCTTCTTCGCTCTCCTCTGCTCAAACTCAGCTTCTCATCTCTTCAACACCTCCACTTTGTCTCTTGACCTACAAACCTCACTTTCCACCTCACTCACACGAGCGCCTGAGAAAGGATCGTCATTCCGCAGCCCTCGGCCGGCAGGCGCGACTGTCAAGACGTCGTGGGGAGAGAGTGATGCTCGAGCTTGACGTCCTCTGCGCCTGTGCAGAGCGGGGACACAAGGACTGCTTGGCAACACCTCTTGCCTTCCTGCACTTCACTGCTCCTCCTCTCGCTTCGTTTCCAACCCTTCGCTCTCGCTCAAATGTTCGCTTCGACGACTTCAAATACTCTTCCCGCCAGCCATGCCGGCGCTCACGACTATGATCCTCGTCAAGAGGGTTCGTTTACACATACTGAGCGTGACCGTACCTCTGCTGCAGTCGAAGGCGCCGGTGAGCCATCCTCTTTCACCGACTTCCCCCCTTCCCCGAGCAGCTCTTCAGCGAGCAAGGCTCACCCTTTCCGTCTCGCTTCAAAGGTCACAAAAGTCGAGGAACACATACCGCGACTCCCGAGTCTCGTGGAAGCACCCATACGCCCACTCGCGGCCGCTCTCTCGACCAGAACAAGCAGCAGCAGAACACCGAGGGCGCCGGACCTTCGCTCGTCCTTCCCTGTGAGCTTCAGCTTGCGCAAGGTCATTCGAAGTGACAGCTAACTCCTTTTCCCTTGCTTCGCAGTGAGTCAATCCCCCTCCGAATCCCAAAGCAGCCTCAATCTCTCGCACGGCACGAGCGATCCTTCCGCCGGCATCCCTTACAACCTCTCCCATGGCGCACATTCGAACGAGTCGACGAAGGAAATGAGGGCCCCTAGAGAGGTGGCGGACGAAGTGGATCCCATGAGGACAGCTGAACCTGGTGAGTTGATGAGGAAAGAGGGAGCTCGGCGCTCGGTCGCTGATGCCTTTCTGCCTCGATTCGCTCCTTGACAGCTCCTGCAACCGGTGAGTACTTCTCTCCGGATAAGTCCGAGTGCTTGTGCTGACCGCTCGCCTCCCAGACCACCCCTCCAAGCCGAGCATCAGCTCCAAGATCGCTGGCCGAGTCGACGTCCTCGTCGGCAAGGCGACGCATAACGAGGGCAAAATCCTTGAGGGCAACATGAAGCAGAGGGGAGAAGTGACTTCGCAGGCGGATTGATCGCTTGACGAGGGCACAAATGGACAAATAGACATTGAAGCAGCTTCATCGAGGCCGCCGAGAACGAGAGCGCGAAAACGGCGAGAAGAGCAGCTGAAGGTCCAGTCACTACGTAAAAACATTCCAACAGACCTTTTACCTGTTATTGCCCTACGCTGTCCGCCGTCAAGGCCTCAAATCCCACGCCTGCCTCTCCAACTCCTTCGCCGTTGGTCGCTCGGGGTTGGCCTGTTCGATGAGGCGGATCTGCTGGTTGTAACTCTCATGCCACTCGGGGAAGGAAGAACGAGGTTCATACGTGTTCTCGCTCTTAGGGTACCCTTTCCATCTGCGATGCAGAGGAAGCGGGCAAGGCGGTCACCCTTCATCTCTCGGCGAGAAGCAAAGATGAGAGACGGCTCACTTGACTTCGTAGCAGGCTTCGTAGCGCTTCTCTCCGAGCTTGCGGTTGTAGCCTGGTTCGCCAACGTAGTTGGTGACCTTTAACATGGCGTAGTTGACGATTTTCTCTGCAAAGGGAGGAGAAGCGAAATGAGGAGATGAGCAACTCGATTCGAATTGTTCGCCGTGGTAGAAGAGTACAGGGCACTCACCGACCCTGTACTCGCGGTCTTGAAGACTGGGCATCAGCTTCGTGCAGCTGGTACAAGCAGAAGCGGGCGAAGAGAAGAGCGAGGGTTGAAGGAGGAGGGAAAGAGGAGAGAGCGAGGATTGAGAAGGAGATGAGGAGAGGAAGGGCACCTTAACGAGGAGGTTTCGGCGAAGCAGCAGCTGCACGGTAGCTCGATTTCGAGTGTATCACATCCTACTCAAAAGCTTTGAACATCCTCTGGTGAAGGGAGAAGCGAGCGACTTGAACCGATCGGTTTCGGTCGAAAAGAGCCTGCTTTCCTTCGACCATGGACTCGCTCTACGCGGTACAAGAGAAAGCTCAATTCTATCGAACATTCTCGAAGACGGGTGAAGCACATTGGACGAACGCTGGCAGAAAAAGTGATCCGGAGAACTCGGCCGGCTTCAAGCAGCGCGGTTGCGCTCGTAGGGAGAGTCCACCCCTCGTCTGACTTGAAAAGTAGACGGTATGAATTTGTCTACTAGTTCTATGGGCCCCAAGCTGCCTTAGAGGTGGAAGTGAGCGCGAAAATCGAGGGAGAGGGGAGCTCGGCGATGATTTCTCGGACGCTAAAGACATTGGAGAGGTTGAACCACGCCCTTCCGAGTAGTGCGAGGTGTAAACTAAGCCAGACTGCTTCACTGTGCACCCTCGACCATCTCAAAGCTCCTGCATGCCATCAGAAGCGCCGTCACAGCCGAGACAGACCTCGGCGGAGGAAGGACGAGCTCGGTTGCTCTTTCGCGGCATGCAGAGCCAATTGAATGTGCAGGTTTTGTCTCCCACTCGTCCCACTCGTCTGCTATCCGAGCGATAACGGACTCCAGTCGGTCGGGCGAGTTGAACGGCTCACGCGCTCGAGGCCTCGACTTTGGCTTCCCCTCCCGCTTCGCCTTGCTCTTCTCTCAATTTGCTACTTCTTCACCTCGAGCGAGCTCGATCGTACATCATGGCCTCTTCTCGCTCTCTCCTTGTCGACTGCCACACGCACATGTGAGTCTCGCTTCGAACAAGCTAGCGGGAGCTGAGCTGACCCTTCTCGCCCTTTGCAGCTACCCTCCTTCGTACATGGACTTGATGCGCAAGCGGACAGAGATTCCTCGTGTACACACTGCTCCTGATGGTCAGGAGAAGGTCATCCTGCTCAAGGAGGAGGCCCACGGCGACGGCAGCAACAGCCAAGGTCGCCCCGTTGGCCCGTGAGTAGCGAGAACGCGACGTTATCGGTCTTGCGAGCAGGAAGGAGTACTGATTAAGCTGTACCATACTAGGCAATACTGGGATCGCGCCGAGAAGATCAAGTTCATGGACACTCACGGCATCGACGTCTCAGTGCGTCCTGAAGCTCGCTACTTTTGCTCTAATGCAGCTCAGCTAACTCATCTTCACCTACAGATCGTTTCGCTCGCCAACCCCTGGCTCGATTTCCTCACGCCCGACGAGGCCGTCAAGGCAGCTCGCGACCTCAACCTCGACATCCAGCAGTACTGCTCGACCTACCCCTCCGAGGCATCTACCTCTTCCTCCCAATTCTCTCCCCAAACCTCGAACCGTCTCTTCGCTTTCGGCTCCCTGCCCCTGGTCCCAGGAGTCGAGACGTCCAAGGTGCTCGAGGCGATTGAGCAGATCAAGTCGCTGAGCCACGTTCGCGGAGTCGTTATGGGCACTAGGGGTGTTGGAAAGGGTCTCGATGATGAAGCTATGGAGCCCATCTGGAAGGCGCTCGCTGATTCTGGTCTCGTCGTCTTTGTGGTGAGTTGAACTTGCGCTCGGAAACTCGGCCGAGATCGAGAAGCTCACCCATTTCCCTCCTCACGCGACTCACAGCACCCTCATTACGGAGTCGAGGGAGCTTTCGGTGAGCAGGACAACGGTCACGTCCTCGCTCTTGCCCTTGGATTCCCCTTCGAGACCACCATCGTGAGTCTGGCTGCCTTCTCGTCGCCGCCGAGCCTTCAGCTGATCGTTCTTTGCCCATGCCTCTCCCTGTACCATTGCTACAGGCCATCGCCCGTCTCATCCTCTACGGTGTCCTCGACCGCTACCCTACCCTCCGCCTTCTCCTCGCCCACTCGGCCGGCGCTCTTCCTGCCCTCTCCTCCCGTCTCTCCTCCTGCGTCGTGCACGATCCCACCGTCAAGGATCGCCTCCAGCACGACTTCCGCTACTACCTCGGACAAATGTGGTACGATGCCGTCACTTACGGACCCGAGGAACTCGCCTTGACCGAGCGAGTCGTCTCGCGCGCCGACAAGTACGAGGGCAAGGATGAGCACCTCGCTTACGTCGACCGAGTGAACGATCGCAAGGACCTACTGGCGCCCGAGGGAGTCTTCCCCGGTGTCGACCGCATCATGTTCGGTACCGACCACCCCTTCTTCCCCCCTCTCGACGGCGAGGGCACTCGCTGGAAGTCGGTCGACGAGAACCTCGATGCCATTGCAGGCGTTGCTGGATGGTCGGACACGGAGAGGAGTAAGGTGATGGGAAGGAACGCTGTCGAGCTGTTTGGGATCGAGCTGTAGAGGGTGGAGGGTAGAATCGACTGCTAGCATATGAAGCAAGGGATCCCGGAGCATATTGTATCGCATCATTGCTTCCTGGATGGAGAGCGAGCTGCGAGCGAGTAGTCTTCTTTTTTGCCTCATTCGCGACGAGCAATGAGTCCAGCCGACGAGCCTCGTTCGCATCTCGGCGCTGGCATTGCGCTCTCGCTCTCGTTCGAACGCCGTTAAAGGCCGGGAGTCCACTGATCGCTGAATGGCACAGATTAGAGCTATAACTAGACAGGGTGACGAATCGACGTCAATGCGGGCCGACGAACGGCGCCTGAGCGAGTTCGGCTTCGGCTTGCTCGAGTGTGAGGAGGCTGATCTGTTGGTGTAGAGGGTCAGTTAGCGCTCGAGGGGAGCGGGACAAGCAATAACTTACTCCGAGAGGCTTGTGCTTGACGCTTGCAATCTCCTCCGTGGTAGCGATGATGATCCACCGGCGACTGCTCGGCGAAGAGGGGAAATAGTCGCGTCAGTTATCGCGCCCTTCTTCCACGCTCGGTCATCGAAGTAGCTCACATCTGAAGGTAAACCCCCTTGTATACACCACCCAAGCGCAACAAACTCTCCAACTCGACGAAGAAGCACTCCTTAGGCAACCACTCGGCGATTCGGTTAAGCTCGCCAACGGAATAAGCTTGGGAGTCGGGGTGGGAAGGGAAGTAAGGCGTGTCAGGGTGAGAGTTGAGAGGAATGGGTTTGCTGAGAGGGAGGAGATGGCGGTCGCGAGCGAGAGAGTGAAAGTCGTAGAGGATTTGACTGCTCGGCGGCGAGGAAGAAGCGTTAGCGGTCGGCGAGCAGCTCAAGGGAGCATGCGAAAGAAGAGCGACTCACCGAGAGCTCTCATTACTCGCCAGCAAATTATTCCAAGCCTTGCTTCCCTTCACGGGCAACTCGAAAGGCCCGCCGGGGAGAAGGTATGAGACGTGAGCCCAGGGGAAGAGGTCGCGCTGAGCGGGCCAACGATTAGCAGACTTGGACCAGGTATGGATTAGGGATGACATTCGTTCGGAGTTGTTGGTGAAGGTTTTGGGAGTGAAGGTGATGGCGGCGGCTGTGAGCGAAGGGAGGAATAGGAGCGAGGGGTCAGCTCGAGATCGCTCGGGAAATGAGAGGTGGAAGAGGGCACCTACTCGTATCCCAAAAGCGTGAGAACATCCTCTCCTTCCCACTCCCCTGCTTCTCCGACTCAAACTCCAACCCCAGACCCCTCGCAGCTGCCTTCTCGCGCTCGCCGAAGAGGACAAAGATGGTCTCGCCCACCCTCTTCTCCCTCAGCCTCTCCAACTCGGCCAAATCTCCCGTACCGCCCCTTCCAAGTCCCTCCAAATCCGACACATGCACGAACACAGCCGAAACCGCCGGATTGAGGGGCGAATCGGCCTGCTTGACGTCCTCGATGGTCGAGAGAACGAGCTGGAGGGCGAGATAATCGCTCTTGACGGCCTTGGACTCCTTGCTCATTGGTCCGTCCTTCTTCGAAGCAAAGATGAACGCCGTCCTCGCCCTCCTGAAGGGCCCTCCGCGCATCACCGCGTCGAAATCGAAGAAGTTGGCGAGTGGGTTGCCGATCCTCCATGCTGAGCGAACGCGGGAGGCAATGGAGGTGGCTGGTGCGGAGGGAGGTGGAAGATCTTGACGGGTGAAGAAGTTGGTCGCGCGGAGCGCGTTCTCCAGCGCGGGCGTGGAGAGAGGGATGTAGCCCGGTTCGGCGATGGGGCGAGCGATGACCTGCGAGAGGGACAGAGGGAGGGCGACGTCAGCGCTGAAGAAGTGTAAGAGAATTTAAAAAGACATTTCTCACCTGAGGTGGCGCACGGACCGCCTGAACAATCTCCTTTGCCGCCATCGACCGCGCCGACTCTTGCTGCACCGCGACGGGCAACCTGCTCGCTGCTCCCAGGCTCGGCCGTTGACGAGGATCTCGCGAAGGATCACTCCTCGAAGTCGGCTGAGCTCTAACGAAGAAGTTGGGCGCGGGAGGGGGAAGGCGGGGAGGGAGATGCGACGAAGCGGGGGCGGGAGCGGAGGGTTGAGGCTCGGGGCGAGAGACGGCGACGGCGGGGAGCGGTTTGGGAGGAGGGGGAGGACGAGGTTGGGCAGGAGGAGGAGGGGGTACAGGAGCTTGAGAGGTCTTGGGGATCCTTTGGAACTTGAGCGCCGCCAGCTTGGGATTGACAGCGACGGCGGAGGTGGCTCCCGAAGCGGCGACATGCAGAGCCGAGAAGAGAGGGCGATCCGAGTCTGACGAGTCGGAATCGACAATACGAGGCTTCTTGCGGGATTGCTGAGAGGCCTTGCGAGGCGGTGCGGAGGGAGGAGGAGCCTTGGGCTTCAACTTGATGGGTTGAGGCGGAGGAGGAGGTGCGCGGGGCTTCTTGCCGCGAGTGGAAGTCGAGTCGTCCTTGATCTTCTTGCTCTTGCTGCGACTAGGGTCGACCTTCTTGACTTGCTTTGGTTTGGGCGGCTCAAAGTCTTCCTCCGAGCTATCCTCGGCGAATCCCATCGCCTCGAGCGCCGGCGCCGAAGTCGAGGGTAGAGCTTGAGCCGGGACGACGGGCGTATCCTCGTCGGAGGAAGTATCGGCGAAGCCATCTGGCACCGACTGGTTGGTAGCTGGTGCTGCTGCCGATCCTGTCGTCGAGGTTGCTCCGACTCCCAGTTGACGAGCGACCTCGTTGTCCGACTCCGAAGATTCGTCGAAGCCAGCGTCCGAGCCTCCCTGCATCCCCGTCTTCTCGACGACCGTCAACGCCGAGGTCTGCGGAGCTTGACCCTGTCCCTGCTGGTGACGCTCTGCCTCGTCCTCGGATCCCGAATCGGCGAATCCAATCTCATCCTCGGCGACGGCGGAGGCGCGCTGCTCCCTCATGACAACATCCCCTCCTTGTCCTCCCCTCTTCTTTGTACCATCTATCCCTCCCTGCCCACCGCTCATCGCCGAGTTCTCCCTCTCAGCCCTCGCACTCGTCGCCGAAGCCGACGCCGACGCCGACCTACTCCTCGCAGTCGACGCACTCGGCGCTCGCATCTTCCCTCCTCCGGTGTTGGAGCGATCGAGTCGGAAGGCGAGTTGACGAACTTCGGCGGGGGCGTTCTCGGATTTGATGAAAGATTGGAGCTCGCCGAGGGAGGTGGGATCTTGGAGGGAGTTGCGAGTCGAGCGACCGGCGCTAGAGAGGGAGATGGTTGAGGTGGAGGATTGGGGAGGAGGTGGAGGCTGTAGAGTGTACAGAGTGTTAGAGCGTTCCTTGCCCGCGAGAGCCCAGAAAACCGCGAAACGAAGAGAAAAGCTCACCTCAGTCTTGCTCTTCTTCCTCTTCCCTCCCTCTGCTCCATCCTCCTGCTTAACGACCACCGCGGGATTCTTCTTCCCCAGCGGTGCCGACTTCTTTGCTCCCATCTTCCTCCTCCTCTGAGCCCTCAACCCCTCGTTCTTCCTAGTAGCCTCCGCCTCCAGCTCGGCCAGCGAGGGCTTGCTCGGATTCCTCTGCTGCGCTCGAAGTACCTGCTTGTCGTAGCTCGGTTGCCATTCGTGGAAGGAACCATGAGGCTCCCATGTGTTTTCGGAGGAGGAGTATCCTTCCCATCTGTGAGGCGAAGGGCTCAACTCGGCTCGGCGAAAGACTCGGAGGACGAAGAAGCTCACTTGACGAGATACCTCACCTCCCACCTCATTGCTCCCAACGTACTATCGTATTCGGGATCATCTGCAATGTTTGCCTGGTGACGGAGGTCGTAGTCGAGAATTTGCTCTGTTACAGGGGAAGTGGGTCAGCGACGAGCTCGGTCCGCGCGCTAAGACGCATCACGAGCAAACTGCTCACCAACTACGAAGGTCTCTGGTACAGGTGATTCAGACTTCTTCGCCCTCATTGCAAGAGCAAGCGTTGCCGTTCAGGGCGAGACGAGCACGGAGGAGAACGAGCCCGCTGCTGCTTGCTGTAGTGCGTTGAAGCGAGAAGAGCGAGGCGGTGGCTGCTGGAGAGGTGTAACTGACTTTGGTAGCGCTTGCTCGGTCTCTGAAGCCGGCTGATGCTGCTACAAGCGGTCGAGACGGAGGGGACGAGGATGTGGCAAGAGGCAAGAGGCGAGGCGAGTGCTGAGCGGGCGGTTCGAGCTCGAGTGGGGTGCATCGACCTCTCTCGCTCGACTTCTGTAGCGCACTAGACGACTCGGTGTAGGGTGAGAAGAAGGTGTTACGTGCACCAAGCCTAGCTCTGCAGCTCTTCACAACGCTCCGCCGCCGTCGCAGGCCATCGCCGAACTCTCGACTCGCCGCTCACGGGCCAGTCCAGTCTCCACTGCTTGCCCCCGACTCACATGATATACAACAATGCAACTCGAAAGGTCCAACTACACCTCATCCATTCTTGCTCGCGCGCCACGGCTTCACGGCGCCGAAGCTCCAGCCTTCTCGGCCGCCGCTACTCCGCCACGGACCTCGTAAACTCCCTCTGAGAGCTCGAGCGCAGAGCGTTGAGTGAGAACTTGAGACCAGAACCTGTTTTTGGGGACAGTAGTGGAACGAGAGGGCGAGGGATCGGGGAAGGGGGAGGAAGGGGTCAGCGCCGAGCGGTTGATGATGCTTCGAGCAAAGCCAGCGAGCGACAAATCGCACCTCATGACCTCCATCCACTCGCTCTGACCTCTGAGCATTCCCTCCCCTCTCGCTAACGGCACCTCTTTAACCTCCTTGAACCCCTTCCTCCAACTGCCCGCTCCCACAGCCCTCTCCTCCCCCTTCCTCGAGCACAGTAGCACCTTCATCTCGCTCCTCTTCCCCTCCTCCACGGTCGGATGACTCAACAAAGGCGCTGAGACGACCACAGCTGATCCTAGGGACAGCTTGGTCGAACGGGTGAAAGCGAGGGAGAGCTCGCCGGCGCAGGTGCCGCCTTGGGCGAAGCCGAAGAGGTGGATTGAGGAGGGGGACCAAGAGGGTGAGCCGGGGCTGGTGGAGATTAGGTGGGTGAGGATTCGGAGGAGGAGCGAGAGGGTTGAGGAGGGGTTGGGGTTCGGGATTACTGGGAGAGGACGAGGGAGGTTAGTTGAAGGTACAGGAGGGTAAAAGAGGGAGTTGCGCACGCTCTCCTAGCTCATCAAAGGATGGCCACCAGCACCAGGCTTCCTCCTCGAGCAGAGGGACACGACCGGGAGCTTGGAGGCTCAGAACGGCGGTTTGAGGGAGATTGAGGGAGGTTCCGAGCTGGGCGAAGGGTTTGTAGGTGTCTCCTGTAAGGGAACAGACTGTGAGCGAGGCCTTGTACCGCGAGAACACGAAGCAACGACGTACCGAGGCCGTGAAAGAGGATGAGGAGGTTCGAGTCGACGCCAGAGGGCGAAGGGCGGTAAGAGTATTGCAGTGCAGAGTCGATTGACTTGAGTTGAGGTGCAGCATGTTTGGCTGCTTTTGGCGCTGGCTGTAGGTTCAATTCGGCCATTCTAACGAAGCAAGCAGGAAAGAGTACGAGCTCAAGAAACGAACCGGCGCATCTTGGACTCTTACCGCTTCCGCTCGTCTCACTTGCTCGCCTCTAATCGCCTACAGAAATGGATCAAAAGGGAGCGTTTCGCCACCTGACCAGACGAGTAGCTCTCGACAAGGATACGGTACAGCTCTCGTCGCTCTGCCTCTCGCTCGACGCGTGCTGATCTGGCTTCCGTGAGGGCCTACAGGTTACCTACCGCCTCCTCTCGCGCGAGCTAGGAATCACAGTCAAGGATGCTAAAGCGTGAGTCTATCGTCCTACAGCTTATCCTCGCCCGTCTGCCGCTCGACGCGCCAGCTCACGTCGTCGCGTCCTCTCGTTCACACGATACAGCTACCTCGAAGCCTACTCTACCGACTCCTCCGCCGTCGAACGAGGAGTAACGGCTACTTGGGCCGTTAGCGGTGTACTCAAGGATACCGCCGAAGGAGCGAGCAGCAACGGCGCGAGTGGGAACAGTGGGGAGGCTATGGATGTTGATGGGGAGGAGAAGGTGCAGGCGCAAGAGGTGATCAAGAAGAGGTGTATCATGTTGGTCTCTGCTGCCGATTTGGAGTGTAGGTCGCGGCTTCTTTCCTTTCGCTTCTCTCTCGCTCGTTCGCTGATCCCCTCTCGCTCCCTACAGCCAAGCTCTCTCTCTTCGTCTCCCCCTCCAAGCACATCTACGCTCTCTCCCCCTCCGTCCCTCCCACGCTCTCCTCACTCGCGCCCTACGCCCTCTCCTCCGTCGCCGAATCCTCGAAAGCGAAATGGAAGCCCGCCCCCGAAGGAGGATACGGAGGCATCACGCACCCCGACGGGGAGCGCAAGAAGAAGGGTAAAGGCAAAGCCAAGATCGCGCCTGTCACCGCGCCCGCGAGGGCTGCTTCTGGCTCGGCGGCGGGAGTGAAGAAGGAGGAGACCAAGCCCAAGGACGTCAAGCCCTCCACCTCGGACAGCAAGGACAAGGGCAAGGGAAAAGCACCCGTCAAAACCGCATCCATCTTCAACGCTCCTTCCACTTCCAAAGCTCCAGCTCGTAAAATCGGAGAGCTCGGAGGTCTCTTCGCCAAAGCCTCTGCTGCTCCCAAACCCGAAAAGAAGGAGAAGAAGACCAGCACCACCACCACCACCTCGACTTCGACCAAACGCAAGGCTTCTCCCGCTCCCACCAAATCCAAGACTATCACTAAAGCCGTCACTCCTCCCAAGGCCGCCGCGCCGCCCAAGAAAGCCGGTCGGAGCAACGGCATTTTCGGCGATGAGGAGTTGGCGTCGGATGAGGAGATTGATTTGGATGGTGATGATGATATGTGGGATGAGGAGGCTATGAGGGAGGCGGAGGAGGAGGCTAATAGGGCGGCCGAGAAGAAGAAGGCTGCAGCCGCTTCGGGTTCGGGGAGGGCCTCGAGGAGTAGTGAGGTTAAGACGGAGGTCAAGAAGGAGGAGAAGGGGAGTGATGGATTGACGGCCAAGGAGAGGAGGATAAAGGAGCAGAAGGAGCTGTCGGTGAGTTTCTCTTTTCTCGGTTCGGCCTGCTCTCGGAAGAGGCGCAGACGCTTTTCTTCCCTCGCTGTTCCTCGCTCCTCATTCATCAACGACCTACCACTTCTGACCACTCCACTCTTCGATCGACCTCGACCAACCCAGGCCCTCTTCTCCGACGACGACGACGACATGGAAGTCGACCCCGCTCCCGCCAAGGCCTCCTCGAGCAGTACGTCTTCTCCTCCTCTCCATCTCCCTCTCTTATTTCATCCCTCTCCGGTTCCCCTTGCTGACACTCCGTCTCCCCGCCTCTCCGCCTCTCCGCCTTCCCCCTCCTTCCCTTCTCATCCCCCCTCCTTCGCCTCTCCACCACCCTACCCTCACGCTCAACAGCCAAACCCGCGCCCAAGAAACAAGGAGAGCTCAAGGGCTTCTTCAAAAAGTAATCCTGCTGCCTTCTATTGGCTCCCTCGACGCAGAGCTGGATGGCTCCCTCGACGCAGAGGTGGAGGGTGGTGCTGATACGTAGAGCGGTGGGAGGAGTGAGCGCCGAGGGGGACGCAGTCTTGCTTGCGTGTTTGCGTGTAGTAGTAGCGGTGGCGGTGAAACGGGCAGCGATAGTTCGTCTTCCTCCAGCTGGTGGAGAGTGGTCTGGCGAACGAGAGAGCAGCGCGTTCGTCACGGGGGACGGGGCTCGGCGCTCTCCTGCTCCTTCGACGGCTCGCTCGCTCGGGGAGGCAAGCTGAGCCCATCGCAGCTCGCTTACAGTGTCGCCCTTTGGCCTGCTCCACAGGAGCCGTGTCACATGAACAGACGAGCGAGCGAGCGCCTCACAGCCGGGCTTTGGGGTCAACTCGGCTCGGCGCTGTTCGTGAGCTGAGGTCCATAGTGTCCGCTCTCCTCGCTCTCGTCTTCACTCTCTCGCTCTCTCTTCTCTCTCCCACTCTCCTCTTCGAGACGTTAAAATCCTAAAATACACTTCCCGCCCCCTTCTCTCAGCACACTCCCTCCTCTACGCCGATCCCGAAGCCAACACCTCTCCCAACTCCCCAGTCTCAACCATCTCCTTGACAACATCGAGTCCTCCGACAAACTCGCCATGGATTATTAGTTGAGGGAAGGTGGGCCAGTCGTTGAGAGTCTTCAGCTCTGCGCGCGAGGAAAGAGGGTTAGCGAGGGAAGAGAAGGACGGAGGAGGGGAGGTGAGAAGTGGGAGACGGGAGGGAGCGAATAGGGGATGAGGGAGGAGAGCGAAGTGGGAGCATGCCAGGAGGGTCTGTGAAGGAAGGCGAGGCGAGGGGGGGCAAAGGGGGAGAGAGAAGCCCAAAACTCACTCTGCCTAACACTCTCATCGCCCAGGATATCAAAAGTGGTATACTCGACGCCTTGGTCGTTAAGGATTCCGATGATCTTTTGCGAGAAGCCGCACCTGTTGCGATTTGATGAGGGAGGAGTAGACCGAGCAGCAATGGGGGATGGGAAGGCGAAGGGAGAGCGTTGCGAGTGGAGGGTGAGCAGTCAGGGAGGGGAGGGAGTGAAAGATGGAGGGGTAGAGTCGAGTCGTCAGCGAAAGCCCTTGGAGAGCATGGCAGAAACCGAAGCCCAGAAAACCCACCTCGGCGTATCCCTATCGCCCTTCATAAACAGCACCACCGAGCTCTGCTTCATCAACTCTCCACACCTCTTCTCCAACTCTTCCTCACTTTCCTCCTCCTCGTCGTCCTCTTGTCCTCCTGCCGCTTCTTGGGGAGCGTAAGTCCCAGCACCGGCGACTGGTCGAGCGGAGGAAGAGGAGAGAGCGGAAGGCTTGGAGGCGTGGGAGGTTAGGGCGGCGGAGAGTACGGAGGGTTGCGCGCCTGAGAGGCGGGTTAGGAGGGTGTGGCCCTGTTGTGGTGGTGAAGATACGGCGGAGGGCGATGGCGGGGATTGAGAGGATGAGAGCGGGGAGGGGTACAGCGCCGAGGGGATGGGCGGGAGGTCGAAGTGAGTGATGTAGGATGATAGGTTGGCGTGTAGGGGAGCACGGGATGAAAGAGCGGAGGAAACGGGAGATGCGCCGATTAGCAAGCGTCTCTTGACAGAGCAGAGCGAAAGAGCGAGACTGACCCTAAGGAGGATGAAATAAGGGACAGCATCCACTTCAAACGACTCTGAAATATCAGGCAACGCCTCCGCTTCAATCTGTAGTCCAATACCCGCTGGTCAGCTCTCCCTCAAGCCAGGTTTGACGCCATCGGCCGCTGCGCCGTTTACGCCCTTGCTTTGTTGCTTTGATACAGAACTTACCGACAAGAACAAGACGCCATTCCACCTCTTTGCCAATTCGACCATGACACCATCCATTTGAGTACATGGCTCTGCCCAGTCTGCGCGGAAGTAGAGGACTGAAACGCGAGTGAGGTCGATGGAGAGGAGCGATTGCAACGATTCGGGTGAGGTGATTGTGTGGTAGTTTGTTAGCGTTGGGTGAGCCATCCTGAACGCTGAGCTTTTGGTGCTGTAGGACGATAGAGCCGAGATGAAGGCCGAGGACGAGGTGAAGAGCGGAGGGAGAGAGACGACCTGGCTTGGACTCCGACTGTTATCTGCTTGAAACGGGATTCGCTACAGAAATGGCACCTAGTAACAAATGGTCATTAGACTACACTCTGTAAGCTCTTGTCTCTTGCTCTCTACTCGGCTACAGCTCATCCGCTCGTTCCCTCCAGCTCCAGCAAGCCCTCGTCGTCGCTCTCTGCGCTCGATCCACCAGGCTACGTTCCCGCGCTTGCTGGCAAGGTGCGCACCGTACCATCACTCTGATATCCTACACCTCCCGCTCACCGTCAAACAACCTACAGTCCTCAGCCAAGCAAGATGCCACGGCTCTCATCAAGCCCGCCAACCTCGATTCCTTGCGCCAACAGAAAGCCTGGGAATTGGCATTGGCTCCCGCTAAGAATGTACCAATGCAGGGTGCGTGATTGCTGCTTCCGTCGCTCGCCTGCTATCGCTGACCTTCGCTCGCTCGCTCCCAACTCCCCCACCAACCCCCCGACCCCCGAACACGCTCCGACGCGTTACAATGAGCAGCCTTCATGATGTACATGACGGGAGGAGGAGTCCAAATCTTCAGCGTCATGTCCGTGTGGTTCCTCCTCAAACAAGCGCTATCAGGCCTGTTCGGCGTTTCCAAGGGTCCGCTCATTCCCCCACTCCTTCTTTCCCTTCCCCTTCGCTGACCCTCTCGCTTCCCCCAGCCTTCGCGCCCTTCACCACGACCTCCGCCACCCCCTCTTCCTCCCCCGCCCGTTCCCTTACTCAACAAAAGCTCGTCTTCGCCGCTTGTCAACTCGCCCTTCTCGCCGTTGGGCTTTGGAAGTGTAATTCCATGGGACTCCTGCCTACGCATCAGAGTGATTGGTTGGCGTTTCAGGAAAGGGTGACGGCGAGGAGTGTGTTGGAGGAGGGGATTAGGGGAAGGACTTGGGGGAGGGGTGGGTGGGTTTAGCGAATGAGGGAGACGAGGGGCTTGTATTGTGTTGGTGGGAAGTGGTTCGTTATTGCATCGTCTGGAGTATGGGGAGAGCGAGCAGGAGAGCTAGCTCGGCGCTGATTCAACGGCAAGGCGAGCCCCTCCGACTTCGCCGAGCGAGCGCCGAACGTGCTGTATGAGCGAGAAGACTTCTGTACCTCAGTGCAAAAGATTTTGTAGGCATTCAACAAGACTGAGACTCAACCTACAGAACTACACCCCGACTTTTGCACCTCGCTAAATCTCGCAGATCAAGCGTCACCTCTCTCTCTTGCTCCCGCTCCTCACCTCGTCTTCGCCCTCTCTCGTCTCGTCTCGCCCCGAGCAAGCAGGAATGGACGATTACTTCGCCTTACAACCTACAGGAGTACACGACGATGGATTACCCTCCAACGCTCTGCCTCCCTCAGAGGAAGCAGGAGGATACACTTCTCCCTTCGACTCTCCCACCGAGGAGTCGACTGCTGTACCTCAAGCCGAGCCACCACTGGAAGGAGCAAGACAGAAAGCCGTCTTGTCCCCGAGTGAGAGGATAGCTGTACTAGATCAAGAAGCCTCGCCCCCACCTGCTCCCGACGCTCGTACGCTCTCTCCTCCCTCTTCCTTCTTCTTCTTCTCGCTGACCCTCTCTCGAACGGAACGATACAGGATTCCTCCACGGTGGCCCTCCCCTCTCAGCTCTCGACGCCCCTTCCACGGTACCCATTCTGGCTGGAGGAGCGGCCGGAGGGAAACCGATTGCGACGGCGAGGTGGAGGGCTTTTACGGATGAGGAGGAGAGGAGGTTACAGATTGGCTGGAGGGAGTTGCGGGAGGAGAGGGAAGCTGGGGAGGGAAAGGAGGAGGAGGAGGGAACGAAAGAGGGCGCCGAGGATCCTGGTTCGTCTGAGCTCGCTGTTCGGCTGTCGCGAAGGGAGTAGCTCACTCTATACTCGATTATCTTACAGACGCCGACCTCCCACACCACCACCCCGTCGGCCTCGACCGACTCTTCACCGTCTCTCTCACTTCGCTAATCCTCTACCCGGCCTTCTGGACGGGCACCCCCGTCCGAGTCCTCCTCTCCCACTGGTTCTACGCTCCCCCCTCCCCCTCTTCCTCCGCCTCGACCTCAACCCCCTCCCACGAGTTAAAGCCCTACCCCGTCGACCCCGAGCTCGCCGAGGGCTTGGACCGAGCCTACGCGTCTATCAGGCCATGGGAAGAGAGCTACGAGCAGGAATTGTCAGCTGCGTTGAAAGGTGGAACGGAGGCGCAGAAGAGGGTGTGCGTGAGTTTGGGAGTGGGGAATGAGAGTGGCGTGGATCCGAGTAAGGGGGCGGGGATTGAGGTGGTGTTTGCTAGTGCGAACGAGGGGAGGGTGTATAGTAAAGGATTTTTGGGGAGCGTGGGGAAAGGGTTTTGGAGAGGTGGGAAGACGTTGGGTGGGGGTCAGGTGGTGTTGAGGGGCGAGTTTCTTTCTTTCGACGACGACGAGGAGCGCCGAGCTGACGTTTGATGCTCGACGATAGGATGGGACGCGATGAGGACTTACCACGCCCGCAAGGCTGCTCAGAAGCACAAGAAAGCCGTCCCCTCCACTTCGGAAAGCCTGCACGACTCCTCCGATACCGATTCCATCGTCTCGGCCTCAAAGCACGACTCGACTTCCTCTCCCACTAAGCCCTCCTTCGCGCCTTCCACAGACGCAGGATTCTTCTCCCTCTTAAAGTCTAAGATCTATGGAGCTCCGACAAATGAGCAGGAGCAGGAGCAGGGCGGGGAGGACGGCGAGGAGAGGGCGAATGAGACGGCTGAAGCTATGGCTGGTCCGAGGAATAGGGAGGGTGAGGAGGGAGTGGGGGAGGTCGGAGAGGTGGATGAACTGGTGTTGGTTTGTCATGGCATTGGACAGAAGGTGAGTTCTGGCTTGGCTCGGTTGGAGAGGAGGGAGAGCACCGAGCTGACCCCGTCACCTCGATTTCAACAGCTCGCAGGCGCGTACGAGTCCTTCAACTTTGTTCACGCCGTCAACCAGCTGCGATCCGGTGCGTCGACGTCCTCTCTCCGCATTTCAACCTCGCTGACCTTCCCTCTCCTCGCATAGCCTGCACCACCCTCTCCACCTCTCCTACCCTCTCCCCCCTCCTCCACTCCAAACGCGCTCAATTCATCCCCCTCCTCTGGCGTACAGACCTTCAATTCGAAGACGAGGTGGACGAATCCAACGATTCCGCCGACGAGCATTTGAGGAATCGTTTCTCGCTGGACGACATCGAGATCAAAGGCAATGCGGCGGTGCCGTTTTTGAGGCAGGTGGTTAGTGGCTTAGTGTTGGATGTTCCATTTTATTTGAGTCATCATAAGGAGAAGATGATGAAAGCTGTGGTGGTCAGTCGTCTTGCTCTCTCTCCCTCTCTCGGCGCTCGCTGACCCGCTCGACCTCGCGTGCGTGACAACAGAAAGAAGCCAACAAAATCTACCGACTCTTCATACTCCGTAACCCCTCCTTCGCAACGCACGGCCGCGTATCCATCATCGCCCATTCCCTCGGCTCAGCCTTGATCTCCGACATCCTCTCCCTCCAACCTACCTTCGTTTCTCCCCTTTCCCAAATGTCGCCTTCCGAGAAGTACAGCGAGGAGCACTTTGTGTTTGATACGCGTACGGTGTTCCTTGTTGGGAGCCCACTGGCGTTCTTCATGCATTTGGGGAAGGGACAACTTATTGCGCGCGCGGGAAGGGAGAGGACCAAGGAGGTCGGGAGGGATATTGCGTTGGATAGGAAGGGGAGGTATGGCTGCTTGGCGGTGGATAGTGTCTACAATGGTGCGTTCTCTTCCTTCTCTCGAGCTCTTGAGACCCCCGAGCTGACCAACGCCGAACCGACGAAACAGTCTACCACGAGACCGACCCCGTAGCCTTCGCTCTCAACGCCACCGTCGACGTCAAGTGTGCTTCTTTCTTCTCCCTACTCCCTACTCCTCGCTAACCCCGCGCGCCGAGCAGATACTCCACCTTAATCAAACCCATCGCCATCTCCTCAACGAACCAATCCCTCCTTCAAAACCTCTCAGAAACCTACAATCGGGTGTCCAAAGTCTTTGATTTCTCCGCCTTGTGGTCTTCGACATCGACCGCTCCTCCTGAGCAGGCGCCGACGGAGGAGGAGTTGGTTGAGGAGGCGAGCAAGACTAGGTTGAAGGAGGAGGGTCCGCCCAAAGTTACGCCCTTCCCTAAGAGACCGGGAGGGGGAAAGAGGATGCCTAGTGAGAGGCCGATGGGGGTTAAGGAGTTTGAGGTGGTTAGTAGGGCGGAGAAGAGGTCAGTTCAAGTTCAACTTCGCGCGCGCGCGCTCGTCGCCGGCTGTGAGCTGACAAGGGTGGTGGTGGTGATAGGTTTAACGCTCTTAACCCGAATGGTTGTATCGACTTTTATTTGCCTGCTGAAGGTGAGTTGTTCCCTCCTCTCGCTGTTCGGAGGAGGAGGAAGAGAGGGCTCGGCGCTGACCTCCCCTCCCCTCCTCGACTTCTGACAGGCTTCAACCAATATCTCGAAGCTCTCTCCTCGCACGGGAGCTACTGGGTACGCTTTCCTCCTCCTCCTCCTCCCTTCTATCACTGCCTGCTCCTCGCTGACCCTTGCCCCTACCGACCGACACGACAGACCGATCCTCGATTCTCGACTTTCGTTCTCACACAATTGTTCGCTTCGACGGCGGATTTGCAGAGGACGGGGAGGGATCAGATTGGGGAGACTACGTTGGAGGAGGACTAGAGAGGTGAGTCGGTTTGAGAATGAGGCTGAGAAAGATCCTTTGTTCGACTTCGGCGCTGACTTTTGGACTTTTGTTTGAACCAGGGTATCGGGCGAGGATGAGGAAGAAGGTAGAAGAACTACACATGTTGATACAGCTACAGTCAAATACGAACGAGTGCCCCAATCGAGGTGAATCACACGAGACTAGAAGATGACGGCCTTCTCATCGACAGTTGAGCTGGGTCCTCCCTCCTTCGGCGAGCTTGGGCCCCTTGGCTGGCTGGCGTTGGCTCTCCCTTTGCTTTCATTACTCTTTTGTTTTCGCTTCTCGTCAAGTTGATCTTCACCACCACTCGTCTCTCTCTTACCACACCACACTCGTTTAACTCTCGCCAACCCCTCAGCGCTCGCCCTTGTACCCCGCTTCCTTGGGCTCAGCCTTCGCACAGCGTTTCTTCTCTCGGCCTTTGTGTTTGTTTGGGAGATTTCCTGCTTTCTCGCTGAGCGTGTAGCATAAAGGTGAGCTACATAATTCAACTAGAGACTATCTTGACCGAGCTAATCGAAAGAGCATTTCACCACAGAAGTCCAGATCGGCCCCGCCTCGAGAGCTTCGAACGACAGACGGCTCTCCCTTTCCCTCTCCCTTCAACCTCTTCGACTTGGGCTCTCGCTCGGCGATTCCAAGGCCAGGCCAGTTTAAACGGATGGCGATTAGTCCCGCTGTGCAGGGCAATAGCTCAACTCCACCACCACCTACTACTACTACTATTCAATCCCCCTTGGACTCGAGCGCGCTCCCTTCAACTCCCCCTCGTCGTCGCGCTTCAATCTCCAACAAACGACTCTCAGCTACCGTGGTACAAGGTCAAGCTGCTACAAATTTCAAGAAAGAGTTTGGTAACGCGTCAACTACCACCGATGCTGCACCTTACTCCGCAGACTCGCAGCAGCAAGGTCCTCCCCTCCGTTCGTCCTCGTCTCTTTCCGCTCTCGTCTCTTTCGCTCTTCTTGTGCAGAGCCTAATTCGTTTCTCAATATCGACCTACAGCGCGTGTAGTCACTTCGCCTACTTCGTCTAGTACACGACCTACAATCCCATCGCCTCACAAGGTCGATCACACCTCGAGCGACGCGCAAGGGGGAGCGCCAGCAACAGCGACCAACACGACTCTGCGCTCGCGCAAGCTTTCTGTATCGACTCGCAACTTGCCAACTTCGACTACATCTTCCCATCAACTCACTTCACCTCAATCGACTACATCCCCTCGCGCTCAACAACCTTTGATGGCTCCGACGCCTAGGACGCCAAATCGGGCTACAAGTCCTGCTGCTGCTGCTGCTTCAGAGGTGGGACTCGGTCTCATGCTCGACGAGGATGGATCGCATAGTCGTCAAGGCAGCTTGGACAGCAATGGCAGTTCGGCCTTCAACTCGCGTGGACCCGTCGTCGCTGGAGCAGGAATCGACCGCTGGGGCCTCGAGGCGGAAGGGGACAGCGCGTCGTCGTCGTCCTCTTCATCGCTCGGCGGCGGAGGAGGAGGAGGAGTAGACGCTTTCGCCAGCCCATCCAAACGATCAAGCTTTGGTACCGTTGGATCTACCGCAACTCGTCGAGGAGAAGCGCTTCCTCGGCTTAGCACCGTCACCACCGCCAACGGAGCTACCTCGTCCCCTCTCCTCATCTTCACTGGATCTCCCAACCCATCTCCGTCGCTCTCCACCTCCCCTCGCTCCTTCTCCCCTTCACCAAATCGATCCCCTTCCCCTTCCCACACGGCATACAACCTCCCCTCCTCACGCTCCTCAACCCCCTCGCGTCCTCAATCCCACATCACCTCCCAACCCATGGATCGAACTTCCTCTTCCTCGAAATCCCGCGAGATCCACGGCAGGCAGAAGAGTCTAACCTCGGCTTGCCCACCCGTTACCAGCTCGTATAGCGGTACCCCCGAGGTTCATCAAGGCGTGTTCGGCGCGGTTAATGGAGTCGCGGGGGCTTATCCTCCTGCTAGTCCGCAGAGAGGGTGGAGGGTTTATGATTGGGGATTAGGCGGCGGAGGCAGCTCGACGAGGGAGAAGGGAGGAAGAAGCGATAGCGACGATGAGGACCCTCGCAAAGGAGCTAAAGGCAGTTCATTGCACCATTACCCTCCTTCCACCCTCTCGGCACTACTCTCCCTCCCCTCCTCTCTACTCGCTTTCTTCCTATCCCCCCTCTCCGCATCCTCCCTCCACCACCACTCACCCCAACTCAACGCCTCAACCGCACCAACTTCCAAATCCCCCTCCTCAGTCAAACGCTATCCACTCCTCCTCCGCCTTCTTCTCCTCTCCTACCTCGTCTTTTCTTCCCTCTTCTTCGGACTTCATGCCTCCTCCTGGGCATCAGGTAACGACCCAAAAGGAGCTAGCAAGTATCTTCGCACGAGGTTAGGACCGAGAGGAGCGGATGGAGCCCTGTTGCCTGAGGGCGTGGAGGATGTAGGCTCGGGATTCATGTTGGGTAAAGTTGGGGGTGTGGGACAGTGGGCCCAGAAGATGGCGGAGGGAGTTAGGTGGAATAGAGGTGGGGGAGCGGGCGAGTTGGATGAGGATGAGGGGGGGTTGGACGCGAGGGCGCAGGGATTGGATGAGGTCGAAGAGTGGGGGTTGGTTAGGAGGTTGGGGGTTAAGTGTGAGTTTTAGAGCCCTTTTCGTCGGTCTTGTGCGAGGAGATGGGAGCTAACCCCACCGCTCGACTTTCGCAGCTGGCGATCAACGACTCGCGGATCAGAACCCTCTCTCGCCGCTTTCGCATACCTACCGATTCGCCAAGATGCACGACAAGATTCATTGGGATCTGCACGACGAGATCGTTCCGTGAGTTTGCTCGCTTCGCTTTTCGCTTTCTCTCGACTCAGCGCTGACTTCTCGCCCCTCCTACAGCTTCACCTTCCACGCCTCTTCGATTCCCGCTCCCAACGACATCACCGCCTGCCTTTACTCGAATGAAGCGTGGCTCTCGGCCCTCCCCGCCTTCCTCCACGCCTGGGACGGTCCCATCTCCCTCGTCTTCGAATCGGCCCACTCTCGCACCTCACCCCAACGCAACGCTCTCATCGAATCCATCGCCGCCCTTCGCGAGTCGGACGACCTCGTCCGCAAGTACGTCGACTTCCATATCGTTGGAACGCCCGCTTCGATGAGCGAGAGGACTCTCAACAAGACGAGGGAGAGGATGATTGAGCGTCCTATGGCGCAGAATTATCATCTCAACCTCGCGAGGTTCTTCGCTCCTACCGATGTCATCTTCCTCGTGGGAGACGCTCGAGTACTCCCTTCCCCTGGACTCAAGAGGCGCCTTCAATCCGAGACCATCACCGACCTCATTCTCGAACGAGGCGACGCCGTCGTAGTCCCTACCTTCGGCTTCATCCGCGATCCAACAGGCGACACCAACACGCCTAAAACTCCCTCCCTCCACGACCTCCGCACCAAACTCGACCTACCCCTCCCTTCCTCCCCCTGGGACGGCGTTTCAGCCCAAGAGTTCCCCTCCCTCGCCTCGGAACACATTCTCTCCCTCTACGAAACTCTCCCTCTCCCTCCCGCTCAATGGCCAACCAAGAAACAATCCCTCGTCACCATGATCAACACTCGAATCCCTACTCCCGAAACTCCTACCACCGCCCGACTAGCCCTCTTCGACCGCAGGTGGGACCTCAACCACGGTCCTACCAACTGGTACCTCTGGAGGAAATCTTCGGCCGATCCTCATCTTCACGATACGCCCGAGGCGGGCGGAGGAACGGGCTTAGGCGTCGACGGTCGTATCGGCGGCGGAAGGGAGCTGTATCGGGTCATGGATTATGACCTACACTACGCTCCCAACGTCGTCGTTTCGAAGAAGGGTCAACCGTGGTGCACCGAGAGGTTTGAGCAGATGCAGAGCGCTTGCGTTTATCAGATGTACCTCTCTGGGGCGGAGATGTGGGTTTTGCCTGATGAGTGGACTTATACCCTGGAGGTCGTGGAGAAGAAGCCCGAGGGGTGGAAGGAGGATCCCGCGGAGAAGCTCAAGGTGGGTTTTCCCTTTCGACCTTTCGCCGAGCGCCGAGCTGACCCCCCCTCCCTTCGACTCTCGAACAGAACTCCATCTCCTCCCGACTGTACGGCAAGTTCCATCAAGAGGCGTGCATGCACTACGGTCGCGAGTTCCTTTCGATTCAGATGTGGGATAGCGAGAAGGCTCAGCATTTGAGGGAGACGTGCGCGAGGGTGAGTTGGTCTCTCTATCGCCCCGTAGGAGATCGAGCTCGAGATCGTGTTTCTTACTCGTCTCGCTCTACAGACCCTCTCGACTTGGGGAATGGGACTCGTCGCGCCCAAGGCCGTTTCGGCTTAAGCTCCCTCGCCATCATCCTCGCCTTCCCTCTCTCCCTCCCCTTCCCACCGCGCCGGTCGCCCTTCTCCTCCGTCCTTCGAATGTACATACACCTTCCAACTCTCGAGCATCAGCACTAGCACACTCGTCCATTTCCCATGCTTCTTCCTCCTTCGCAATTTCACCTCCCTCCCTTTCATAGACGCCTTGGCCGATTCTACCAACTCAAGACCACCCTTCTTAATCCGAGATTCATCCGCCCCCCTTCGCACTTTTTTTTCTCCCTTCGCAACCTCTTTCGCAAAGACTCGTCTCGTCTCGAGCTCCACCACCCACCGTTTTAGTCTTCTCTCCCCCTTTTTTTGATAACCCCCCCCCCCCCCTCCTTCTCTTCGCGCGCTCTTTCCTTCTTGGCTTCGTAGCGTCGTCGTCCCTGGCTGGAAATAAGCAGGCCTCTTTCGTGCATGTGTGGCTTCGTCGAGAGCTGGGCGAGCGAGCGAACGTCTTTCGGAGAGCAGAGGCATCGCAAGCTCGGCTCAGTCCTCGAGCTGACTTCTTCGCCTATTCGCTTTCGCCTTCAATTTACACGAACAGAATGCGAGCTGTGTTGCATGTAGGCGATGCTGCCCCTCGACGATAAATCACTCGCGCCTCGTACCCCGCCGACGCCCCTCCTCCCTCGACGACTCACTCAAAGCCTATCCCTCAGCCACGGCACGACCAGCTTGAGCTGAGCGTTCTCGTACACGTCTTGTCGAGGAATGCGGAAGCGATTGCCGAGGAGGTGGAGGAGGAGCGTCAGGGGAAGGTGGCCGAGGATGGGAGGGAGCTGTCGAGGAAGGAGAGCGAGGTCAGGTTTTCTCCGAGATGAACAGGAGAGAGGGTCAAGAACTCACCCTAGCAATCTCATTATCGCTCAGATCCAACTCCCCGGTCGTCCACCCACTCTTCCCATCCTCGCCGAGCTCTCGAGCCACCTCACACAATTCCTCGAGATCTTCAATCTTGTTGCCCTTGAGTAGAAGCGTTCGGACACCCGATGATGAGTGAGAAGGTTGAACGAGCGAGGAGATGCCTTGGAGGGTGGTGAGGCGGTTGTGGGAGAGGTCGAGGGAGGTGAGGGAGGGGGCGAGGGCAGCGAGAAGGGCGAGGGTCGACGTTGGTGCTCCAACGAGGTCGTTGGTATCGGAGGAGCCGAGGAGCGTCGTCGTAGTCGACTCCAACTGATTCCAACTCAGATCCAACGTCTTGAGGTTCGGTAGGAGGGCTTCCTCTCCTCCTCCTCGAAGGGCGCCAAAGTCCATTCCCCTAATCCGATTCCTCCTCAGATCCAACTTGACCAACCCCTTCGCCCAAGTCCAAGTTTGCAGGGCCATGAGCGGCACCGCTTCGAGCTGGTTGAGGGAGAGGTCGATCGAGGCGATTGAGCGGAGAGTGGAGGGAGGAGTGCCGGTGCTGGGAACGGGTAGGGAGGTGAGGGAGCGGGATGAGAGGGTGAGGGCGGTGGAGGTGGTGGTGATGGATGAGGAAACGAGAATGACGGAGGTGTCGGTCGCGAGGGCTTCGGGTTCAGGTGTTGGTGCTGGTTCGGTCGTCGGAGAGGCGGGCGTAGATGGTTCGACGAAGATGGCGGCGGCGACGGAGGAGGAAGGAGAGGAAACGGGTTCGATACCGTTGGTGTGCGCTGTGGCTTCCGCTGCGGATTCTGTTGATGGCGAAGCAGGCGAACTCTCCTGCTTCTCCCTCGACGCTCCCCCGTCCTTCAGCGCAAGACCTTCCAACTTCCTCTCGACCTCCACCTGATCCGCGTGCCCGTTGATGCTCGCTTCTACCCCCTCTCCCGAGCCACCTGCCTTCTCCTCCTCATCCAACCTCTCCCCCTCGCCATTCCCAATCTTCCTCCTCTCCTCCTTCTCCAGCTCCCTGACCCGTAACCTTTCCCTTCTCCTCTCCCTCTCCCATCTCATCACATTATCCCTAACCTCAACTCTCACCCCCGCACTCCCCTTCCAAGGCTCTTCCTCCTCTCCCTCCTCCCTCCTCTGCACCATCTCGGCGTGCATCAAGTTCAAGATAGGCTTCTCCAACCCGATCCATTCGACGGGTCTCCGAACGCGCGTTTGGAGGAATTGTTCGAGAGGGAAGATTTCGTCGAGGGCGTTGTGGGCGAGGGAGAGGAGGGTGAGGGAGGGGAAGTAGCGAGGGGGTTCGTCGTGGGATGAGGAGCGACTGGCGCCGTTACTGGTGGGGAATGGTGGCGGAGAGGGTTTTGAAGTCGAGGTGAAGGGGTTGCTATCCGTCTTGAGCTGACTTTCCTCCACCTCGGCCTCCTCCTCGACGAACAACCCCTCGCCGATCCCACACCCATCTAACCGCAACTCCCTCAGCTCGCTCAGTCGACCCAAAACCCTCAAAGGCAACCCCTTCTCCCTCAACCCCGTCTCGCTCAAGTCGAAAACTTGCAGCTTCGGTGGGAGGTCGAATCCCGGCGCTATAAGGCTGTCGGCGTGGAGGGGATTCGAGGCGAGTTGAAGGGTCGTCAGGTTGGGAAATGGTGCGGCAGAGACGACGGTAGTGTTGGTAGAGAGCTTAGTCGGGGAGGAGGGGAACGAATCCCAGAAGGCTTGTCCTCCGTCCGCAGGAGATTCGGGCGTCTGGCTCGGACTGCCAATCCCAGTTCCAGGAGGGCTGATTGAGTCTTTCAACTCGTCTCGCCAATCGACGGACCAAAGAGAGGGAATGTCGTTCGAGGAAAGGTTGAGAGTGATGAGCGAGGCGAGGTTGAGGAGTTGGAGAGGGAAGGAGGAGAGTCGGTTTGAGGAGAGGTTAAGAGAGGTGAGATTTGTTAGGTAGGCAAGGGAGGTGGGAAGTGGGCTGATGAGGTGATTGTTGTGGATCTGGTGCGCATTGGCGGAGGAAGAGGGAACAAGTCAGCTCGGCGCCGGGCAAGAGCGAGGATAGCAGCCCTCCGTCCTCCACTCACATCCAGGATCACCAACTCCTCGAACCCTCCAACTTGCTCCTCAACCGTCTGAATCTCATTGTTGGCCAACACGAGCGCCTTCAAATCCGTTTGCTCATACCAAGCCGTTTCCTCCTCTTCCTCCTCATTCGAGCCAGAGAAGGTAAGATCGGGCTCGGCTCCGTTGGAGGAGGACGAGTGGTTAGATAGGTTTGATGGGTGGTAAGGCGACGAAGTAGGGAGGAGCGAGGAGTAGACGCGAGGAGGGATTGAAAGAAGCGATCGGGAGGAGAGGTTGAGTCGGCCTGATGCCGGGGTAGGGCCGTGGTGTGGTGGGGAGAGGGAGAGTTATAGTGTCAGTGATCTTGCCTCTGAGCGCAGTTGCTGCAGTAACTCGAGCGAAGAAGAGCGCCGAAGGGCTCCGCTGCCCCGCCGTCGGCGCTCCTCTCCCCTTCAGCGAAGAGACCGTGAGAACTCACCACTCTTCTTTGCCTCCTCAATCAACTTCTTCTCGCTCTTTCCACCCCACTCCAACACGAATTCCTGTCCTCCTTTCGTCCTGGCGACCGACTTCCCAACCCCAGGCGTCGACGCGCCGCTGCTCCTGCTCTTCGGCTTGGGTCTGGCGGGCGTGAGGAATGGGTCATCGTTGCTCTGAGGCGTTGGCGCTGCTGGTGCAGAAGAAGGGGAGCCCGAGCTGGAGGCTTCGGCGGGCGAAGAGGCTAGAGATGTTGACTGTTGCTCTTGTTCCGCCTTCTTCTTGGCACGTAGAGCAGCTAAGGCAGCCTTCACTGTGTAGTAGAAGCAATCTGAATTAGTTCTCTCTCTCGTCGCGCGTGCGCGAGACGCCCGGACTCGCCTTGAGGAGAAGCGCTTGCTGAGGGTTTGGCTGAGGATCGCGTAACAGCAGGAGTTCGAGGTGTTGGTGTGGTAGAAGAAGAGCGAGATGGCGTAGAAGGTGGTAGTAGCCTTGATCGAGTTGGAGTTGAAGGCGGCGCCATCGCGTTGAGAAATGAGCGAGTGAGCGGAAGGAGAGAGGCAGCGCGAGGCAGATGGGGCTCTTGAGCGTCGAGAGAAAAGCGATACACGAAGCTGGGAAAGGGTAGGGTAGTGCAGGGGTGCTTAACTAGTCTTGAATGAGTCAACATGGGTCTCGCCTTGCTCGCAGTGGCTTCAATGCTGAGGATTCCGGCGCCGAACTCTGGCACGAGCCAAGCAGAGGTACTGTAGCTCTCGCAGCTGATTTAGCTGGCTGGGGTGGCACTCTCGAGATTGATTGAAGCTTCTTGATGGGGTTGGGCGAAGAGAGAGCTGGTCCTTGGGATACTTGACGAGCAGCGACTAAAGTTTTTTCGCCGAGCTCGCTTCGGCGCTGCTCCGAGGAGCGCCGTGTCGCTTCCGAGGTTGCGCTGAGGAGCGAGTATTGCACATCTGTGAAGCTAAAACAAAGCCAAACCAACGCCGCAAGCTGTAAAGCCACCGTCTCCTTCCTCAGCGGCGCAGAGGTCGGAGACGAAGGGATTCAGCGAAAGCGGAGTCGATGAGACCATCTGCGACGGCCGAGAAGAGGGTTCCTCCAGGGGGGACCTTGCTCCAGTTCTGCGTCATGTGGAAGGGAGAGTCAGCTGCTGAAGTCGAGATGGAAGCCGGAACCGAACCGACTCACCAACTTTGGCTGCTCCTCGACTCTCCTCCTCTCCTCCGCTTCCTCCTCCTCCGTCAACTCGCGGTTAGGCGTAGACGTCTTTCACTATACTTCCTCTGAGAAACCGCCAGACCTCTCCCGGCCCTCCCCACCCCCCTCGCCAGCCTTCGCCGACCCGCCCTTTTGTCTTTTCAGCGACGACTGAGAATCCTGACTCCCTCCCAAGGGGCAGAATGATGACTAGCGATGGTTTGTAGCTTACCGAGAAGTAGTTGAAGGCGTTGAGCAGCCCGACTTGTCTGGCGGGAGAGACGAGCCGTGGGAGATCCCCCCTTATGTAAGCTCGGGCTAGGAGAGGAGGAGGCCAACGAGAAGGGCGAGGAGAAGGAGATGGATGTATCACATCAAGTGACTGTAAGAGAGCAGCTTTGACGTGTTGCCTTGGAGTAAGTGAGGGCTGCAGACAAGCGAGAACACTGCTACCACGCTCAGCTTCCGTTCCCTCTTGCTGCTCGGGTCCGGTGCCGAAGAGCTCCAGCCCGCCCGCGCACCCGTTTTGCGAGGTCAGGGCTGTCACGGTATCTTTTCCTTTTTGTTGCTCTTCGCCGTCATGACCGAGACGAGGACGTTCGACGGGGGCTGGACGAGGTCTTCCCCTTTTTCGTTTCGGCGCTTGGAGGGGGCCGCTCTGTACGCTGATTTAAGCAGGGTCGAGGTCGTTAATGAGGGTAGTGCGCTTCTCATAGTAGAGCCACGTCCTCGTCGTGCTACATATCAGTAGGTGGACCCATCCTCGAGGGCGAGAGCAGCCAACTCCGAGTCCCGGCGCCGAGCTCATCCAGTCTTTCGAGAGGGCTTCGCTACAGCAAGGAGGCAGTCGTAGTCGAGTCGGAAAGTTGAATATATCTTACTGCATGCGACTTCGCTCTTGATACGCTACAGAACGGCGGCAGAGCTGGCTTTTCGTTGAGCAAGTGTGTTTCGGCGATGAGCTTCCTCTCACTCAATGGGACTCCTACAAGCCGCTCAGCTAGAAGGTCGTGAGCTGGCGCTGGCGCAGGGAAAAACTGAAGAAGTTCCCGAACTCATCGCTAATGGGGAGCCTCCCTCGCTCTCGCGCCTTTGGCGCCGCCCTTCTCTCCGACTCGCCGAACCTTGCTCTCCATTTCGCTGCTCTCTCGCCCCAAGTCGAAAACTAACGAAATCTGAGTACTGCAAGAGAAAAACATGTACACCTAACGAAAGACCGAACCTCAAATGAGCCAAGCAAGCCCACCCTCACCGTCTCAAACGTTCACCCTACTCCTCACGCCTCCAGCCTTCTCCCCATCCGTCCCCAACGTCTTCCTCTTCGCGCCACCGTTGGCCTTCTTACTACTCGCCGCCTTTCCCTTCCCCTTCGTCGCCTTAGGCTTGATCTTAGTGAGATCGCAAGGCGGTCGATTGAGAGCGCCGTCGCGCCAGAAGCGGGGGTGGGTGAAGGCGGAGTAGTCGGAGGCGGAGAGGGAGGCGCTGCCGTTGGGGAGGGAGGAGGTTTGGATCGCTTCGAGGAGGGCGAGCGTTGAGAGACGCTGGAAGTCGTAGCTGTGGAGGGAGGGGAGGTTAGCACGTCGGCGAGGGGCAGGAGAGGGGCGAGAGCAGCGAGGAGAGGACATACATGTCTGCGCGAGAAGGGAAAAGTCAGTTAGAGCGTATAAAAGCGCTTTCAAGAGAATAGAACTCACTCAGCTGACGAACGAAGGAGTGGACCTGTTCGGCGGGAAGGAGTGAAATCGGAGATCAGCTCTGAGCGCCGAGGGAAGGAGTAAAGGGGTTCGAGCAGCGCTCAAAACCTACATTGGAGTGACGAAAGAAGCGAGCGAAGACCTCCAAGAGGACGGGCGAGGTATGAGCAAAGACGAAGGCATCGCCGGCGTCGGTCCAGCGGATGACCTCTTGAAAGTCGCGATGCGAGAGGAGGTGAACGAGCTCTGTAGGTAGAAGAGTCAGAGTAAGCTACAGCGAGCGCAATCCGAGACGACAGCAACTCACTGCTGATGAAGGGCGTCACCATCTCCGACTGAGGACCCTCGGCGACCTCGTCCTCCCCACTGAGCGAAGGGCTAGCAGCCAAGCTCGCGCTCCCACTCCCACTCGGCGTAAGCTGACGAGTCTCCTTCTCCTCCTCATAGTATCCCTCCCCACCTCTACCCCACTGCTCCCAACGCTGTCCCTGCTCCTGCTCTTCCCTCATCGCCGAAGTCGAGCTCCTCTGCCCCCTCGCCCCTCCTTCCTCAGCAGCAGCTCCCGCCTCTCCCCCCAAATGCAACAAGCTATACCTCCTTCCATTCCCATTCTCATACCTCCCAACCGAGCCCTCTCCCACTGCACCTCCCCCTCCCGCTCCCCTCAGACGCGGCCTATCGCTGGTCTCGCCCCTGTGATCCCCTCGGCAGAGCGAGGCGACGGACGCAGCTGAATCTGCTTGATGAGTGCGTTGTTGTTCGAGAGGGTGGAGAGGGTAGTGCTGAGGCTGGTAAGGAGGGAGTTGACGAGGTTGGGAGGCGTAGATTTCGGAAGGACGACGACGGACGAGCGCCGAGGTTGAAGGGGAAGCCGAAGGCGCGGGAGATGGAGCGAGAGAGTAATCGCTGTAGTCGAGCGAGGGGAGGCGGAGGGAAGGAAGCTGTTGTTGTTGTTGCGGTTGAGCCTGCTGTTGCTGCTTAGTCTTCTCTCCCGACGAGTGAGGGTCGGACTGCTCGGCGCGAGGACGAATCGGAGGGAGAGCAGTGTACTGCTGGAGACTCTGCTGCTGCTCCTGGGGCTGCCTGGTCGACTCCAACGACTGCTTCTGCGACTGCTGATCCTCCTTGCGCTGATTTGGGAGGTGCGAGACGGGCTGAACGCTCTCCAGCGAGAAGGAGGGAGCAAAGAGAGGACAGTTTTGTGTCGTGTACGGACAGGTGATTTTCACCGCTGGTAATCCGTCGCGAGGATCCATCCCGAAACGAGCTCGTTGTGGTCGAAGGTCAAGCCTGACAAGAGTCTTCGCGGCTCCCCTTCCCCCTTCTCGCATCACCGAGAGGCCTGAGAAAAGGTCTCGGCGCTGATATCCTACAGAAGCCTGGCTATGGAATAGAAAGCATTTGAAGGTTACAAGAACACTGAGCAACTCGGGACGGCATGCTGGAGCAATTGAGGCTGCTTCGGCGCTCGGCGATGGTTGGTTCAAGGGAAGAATGAGTCTGGGAAGTGCAGTCTCGAGCAGAAGAGGCAGCCAAGGTTTTGAAGACACACCTATAACGTTGTATACAGATTTCCGAGGGTCTGTAGCATGTCAAGCAGAGCCTGCAGAGGGATCCGGAGGCGAATTCTGAGCGCCGAAGTCTGTCTGTGGTGCAATGAAGGAGAGTAGACCCTCGAAAAACCCACGCAAGTAATTTCAAGATCGGCAAGAACGCGTCAAGCCCTCCATGATGACCTACAGAGCCCTCTCTCGATCCTCGTCCCCCTTCGGCGAAGGGTCAGGGCTCCAGTTGCGGAGAAGACGGAGGACAAGGTGTACAAGAGTGTTGAGATTCAACTCTCCAATCCAGAAGGTTTCAAGGTGAGCATGGTTATACTCGAGCAGAGTTGAACTGCTTCGCCGACGCTCCTCTTCTTCCCCGGCCCCGTGCAAGAGCCCCTCTCGGTCCTCTGCTTCTCCTCGCTCATCACCTTGCTCGCTTCGTCGTCGACTACTTGAGGAGAGCTCAGAAGGCGGAAGAGGCGCTCTGCCATCCGCTGTCGGCGCAACTCCATCCAGTTCCAAGCGTACAGTGCTAGAGCAAAGGCGATCGACGCCCTCCCTTGCTCGAGCGACCTCGCCCGCCCACCCCCTTCGCCTCTCGCCGCTTCGCTTCCCAGGACTGCTGCAGCTCTGTACTCGACTAGAACCTCGCTAGCGCTGGAGTCGATTCGGCCATGGCTACGCCTCAGCCCGTAGAGGCAGCAGCAGCCACTCCAGCTTGTGCGTCTCTGTGATCTCTCGCGGGCCTTGGCGCTCCTTGCAGTCCTGCAGAGAAGGGTCCTTGATAGGCGGTTCAAAGGGAGCGGGAGCTAACCTTCTTCCCGTGCACTACAGCTCTCGCCAAGCGGCTGTACGACATCTGTGATAGCTTCGCTGAGGTCGCTTCTGCAGCGGAGGGTGAGTGGATCCTTGCATGCGCTGAGCTGCCGTCGAAAGTGACCTTATGCACCACGACAGGAATCGACAGCGATCATGTATGGGAGGAGATTAGCGGAGCATTCTCCACCGCATCCCTGCAGTCGCTGCTCGCCCCCGAAACGAGCGCTCTCGCCGTCGACTGGAGAAGGAAGCTCGAGAACTGGATCGGAGACCAGCTGCAGGCTAAATGGCGGGGAGGAGGGGTATCACCAGCAACAGACCCACCACCGCAACCTCCCGTCGGCCCTAGTCCCCTCGCCTACGGCCTGCAGGCTCCTCAGCCGGCGACGCCCGCCTCCTTCCTCGCCAGCTCCGCAGGGTCGCCCTTCGCCTCGTATCCTGCCTACGAAGGTTCCAATGGATCCTTCAGCGCAGGGCACTCGCCTTCCAACTCGATGGATAGCCCGCTCATGTCTGGTGAGCTTGCTCGCCCCTCTCTCGGCGAAGCAAAGTTAACCTCTCGCCCGTGCAGCTACACCTTACGCCAATGTACCCTCCCCCTTCCTCTCACCGTTCCACTTCCCCGCCCCCATGTACTACGCACCACCAGTCGTCAACGGTCTTCCCGTTCAGCTCACCCCGCCAACGACGCTCGGCCCAGGACCAGGCTTCGGCGAGCTCGAGGTAGATCATCGCTTCGACATGGGTCTCATCGACTTTGCCAACTCGTTCGGATCGAATCAAACTCAGCTACCGCAACCTCAGCCGCCCGTACTCGATCCTCAAGTCACTCGGCGACCCTCTCCCGTCACCCTACCCCGTCTCGTGACGACCGACCTCTCTCCATCAACCAACTTCAACGCCTCTCCCACCATCAACATCTCGAGGAGTCCCACCCCGGAACCTGGCTTCGAGCATGGTCGTTCTCGTTCTCTCTCGGCGAGCGGACCATCCACCCCCGGTCACAAGACGGCCCACCACCGCCGACTCTCGAGCGGCGCCTCCTCCCCTCGTTTCCACCCCTTCATCACTACTCCCAAGTCGACCGACAACGCCCTTCTCGCACCCGACCCTTCCGCCCTTCTCACCCCCGAATCGCCAGGCAGTCTTCTCTCGCCCGGCGCCTCCCCTTCGTCGATGATGGCGGAGCTGGCGCTCAGCTCGCCTCATTCGCCCGCTTCCTCAACCGGTGATGGAAGGGTAGGAGGCTCGCACAAGCGGTCAAGGTCGTCCGAGACTCGTTCACGAGCGGCAAGGACCATCGCTTACGACGAGAACGCCGTCTTCCTCAAGAACGATCAACACGTCTTTGTCGTGCACACTCAGACGCGCACCAAGACGGAGATCACCGAAGCCGACGTCCTCGAGATTGATCTCGATTCTTCCACTCCTTCCACTTCGGCCCTTCATCGAGCAATCCACGAAGGACAACCTTACGGCGACCAAACCCTCCTCGAAGAATGCACCAACAACACTTCCTACGCCTTCACCTCCACTCGCGCAGGCGCGACAAACCATTGGCTCGTCTCCTTCTCTCTCGACCCCTCCGCACCTCCAACTTCGCCGAGACCGCTCACTACCATCGCCCCGAGGTTACCTCAACCCAACCTTCCCGCCGACGCTATCTTTACTTTCGTACATTTCGTACCCGGTACTATCGTCGTTTCACCGACGTATCCCATGGGAGCGAGTAAGTGGTGGAGGGTGCAGGAGTGTCCTGGGAGGCATGAGAATTGCCCGGGAGATGGGAGCTGGACGGCGAGGTGAGTTCTCTCTCGATTCGATCTCTTCCTCCACACTCGAGGAGAACGAGGAAGGCCTCTCGCCTGAGCTTCAAGAGCTGACCTCTCTCTCGCCGTCTTCTCTTCTCGCAGATGGGACGAGGAAGGCGAGGAACGCCGACCGAGCCGTGTTGTACAACACTACGCCTCCTGCTCAATGCGGAGGGTTGATGGAGATTCCTTTGCGTTGGGTAAGCTCGCTCGAGCGGTGAGGAAGACTAAGCCCAAGATGTAGAGCGAGACGACGGGCGACGACGACGTTACTCGATCCTTTCGGACCAGGACGAGTTGTAAGACTACGAGAAAGGCTTGTTATGACTAAGTAGAACACACACCCCTTCCACCATCCTATAGCTAGCATTTTGCAGTATATAATCTCAAGTGGCTTTGGGCTGACGACGGCGTTGGACAGGCGAATCGAATCGGCGATGATAGGACTTGAGCTCCTCTCGGCGAAGGCTCTCGCTTCTGCAGTAGCTCCTCGGTCGCGCATTCCCCAGTAGTAAGGGTGCTTGACGAGCAGCTGACGCTCTCCCCTTTCACGTAAGAGACGATGATGCCACTGCATGCCAGCCAAGCTCGTTCGTCGCTCGTCGCCGGCGCGGGCTCAGGAGCAAGTGTCGATTCTTATCTCACTTCATGGGAGCCTGTTCTCGGGCTCTGTACGATAGTAGTAAGAACTAGGAGAAGTCCCGCCTCCTCGCGTTTGGCCTTGATAATGCAATGTAGCTTGAGAGAGCCTCCAAGAACCGCGCGCGACCGTTGAGAGTGAGAGGGAGAGAGCGAGGTTGACCCTTTCGCCGAGAAGCGAGCGAGCGTGGGTGCACCCGAGGGTTGATGACATGTAAGTTCCAGACGCTGGGCTCCGAACAAAACCCTTTCGGGCCCCGGTGGAGCGGAAGGCAAGGGAAAAGGAAAAGCAGCGGAGAAGGGACGCGGCTCAACGCGAGCAGCTTCTAGCGCCCGGCCTTCTCTCGAGTTGAATCTCGCCTCGCCTCTCGGGGGCCGACAAAGCTTCAAAGAGGGGTGGTGACTCTTGCCAGTAAAGTTGAACTTTTGACCATCGACGCCAGTTCAAGCTGTGCAGAGAGGGAGGAGGGTTGACACTTCAATTCTCGGCCTTCGCAGCATCTGAGTTCGGCGCCCGTAAATTCAACCACCACAGAGCGTGTTCTTTTGTTCGGTCGACGCGGCAAAGCAATCAAGAACGTTTCGGCTACAACTCCGTTGGGCCCGAGACCAGAGTTCCGGCGCCGTCGGCGAGTGAAATGGCTCGGGAAGCTCGTCGCCGAGCCCAGAGGAAGGAGAGTCGAGTCTTTGAGAGCTCGAGGGCTGAGATTTGTGTCTTCTCGCGGTGGGGCGATGTTGGACGATAGGAAACGTTTCGTTGTATACCGAGCTGCAGTGCAGAGAACTGAGGAGCGCGACCAAAGCCAAGCCGAAGGAAAGGAAGAGAATTTGCTCTTGCTCGGCCGAAGGCCAATCTTCGATGGAGGTTTGAAAGAGGACGTGCAGGGCGTTCTGTATGTCTCCCATCGGCCGAGTCGTGCGTGACCATCGAGCTGCAGGACATCTTTCCGGGTGCAAAAGGGCTGCGAGCGGCGTGGCAGCTCCCATCGCCGAGATTCCGTCTCTCCTTCAGCGGGAGACTCTGCAGCTTGCCTCGGGCGGGCAAGGGAATAAAAGGAAGTCATGCACGGCTTGATGAGTGCTTTTGTTTCACCGTCTGCGCTCCCAGCAAGAGAGGTTTTCCATCGAGAAATGCAGCGGGGGAAGGAGGAGATCGAGCCTGGCCGAGACTGCTTCCCGCCCACTTCTGCGAAGGCCACAATGGCATTAGGGCGGAACTTGACCGAGATGAACGAGGGATGAAAAGGAAGGTTGGGGGAGGACTTGCTTGCAGGGGAGCAGCAGAGGGAGCAGCTGGCGGAGGGAGGAGCGAAAGGTCAGCGCCGAGAGGCAAAGGGAGCGACCCCTCGACGGGACCCGCTCGCGAGCGCTAGTGAAAGATTGTGGGACAGCAGGGGCGCGTGTCGTCATCTGCTTCTGCCTTTGTGTACCCCAGCTGGTCGCCCTTATCGCGGCGAGGGCAACAGCTTGAAACCTTGTTGAAATTGGAGGAGGCGAAGGCTTGTCGAAGAAGAGCTCCTCAAGGTTCGCTTCCAGATGCTTTGGCTAGTGTACCCCTTTGCCAGCTGATGTAGAGCCCTCTTGTGCAGCTCTTCACTCTTGCCTCGTTCCCTCTCTTTCTCTCCCTCTTCAAGCCAACCTCCCATCGCCTTCCCCTTTCGCCGAGCGATCGCCTTTCGGCTGTGATCAGGCCCTTCTCCTCCTCCTCGACGTTTCCCCCGCTCCTCATCCACCCTTCGACGTCGACGTCGATTCGGATTCGATCTCATCTCGGTTTCTGCACGTTCACATCGCCAGGTGCAACCCACTCCTTTGTCGCCTCTGCGGTTCAACCTCTCCTCCTCCCTTTCTTTCGCCCTTCCCTTTCGCCGTTGTCGGAGCCCGCTTCGCTTCTGCCCATTCATTCCTCAGCCTTGCCAGCCGGACGACGGACGTACTAGCAGCAAGCAACATCTTCACTAGAGCTTAGGTGAGTACAGCACTGTTCCCTCCCCGTCGCTTGCGAAAGGCGAGAGCAATCGCGCGGGGGTTGAAGCGCGTCCGGAGGAGCGGGCGAAGGAAGCGGTTCGCGCTGTAGCCCAATGCGCCGGGTAGCTTGGCTTCCTGCAGAGCACTCGAGCTGACCTTTATCCTCCCCTACTCCCTTACAGCCTCATCGGCCGTCACTGGCTCCTCACATTCCTTTGATCAACACCTGACGTCCATCAGTCTTGCGGAGGTTCGTCGCTTGACCGTCTGGCACTTCGCCAAGGGAGATCTGTAGGCTGATGTCCTTTCTCACCTTCAGCCCGCTCAGCAGCATCATGTCCTTCCTCTTTTCCACCCCTCGTCCCAACGCCGACGATCCATTCCTCACCCCTTCCTCGGTCGCTCGCAAACCGCTGGCGATTCACACTCCGTCGCTCTCGCACTCGAGCCCATCGCTGCAACAGGACAAGGCTCGCGCTGCTGCCATCTTTGCCGCTTCGTCGCCCGTCGCCATCCCAGCAACTGCCGTCAAAGGCGCTCGGTCCTCGGCCCTTTCGCACGTCGGCGGGTCCTCGTCGTCGTCGACGGGCTACCCGGGAGCTTCAACGACCTCGACGGGACTCATTACGCCACAGGGATCCCTCGTGTACACCCCGGCGACTCCCAGCTCTCCTACACACCCTTCCGACGTCGAGATGAAGGATGCCTTTGGCACTCCCTCCATGTCGAGGGTCCTTCCCGCTCAAGCTGGTCGCTCCTCGTCCTCGCTCTCCCACTCGGAGGAGGGTATCGCTCATCAGATGCGCGGTAGCGCCACCAAGCTCCCATCCAAGAAGGGATCAGCTCGCCCTCCCGCCGCCATCAAGACGACTCACCTCGCCTGCACTTCGGCGCCGCTCACGCCCCCGCTCACGCCTCCGCACCAGCCTTCCCTCCCTCCCGCTCAATCTTTTGCTGCACTCTCCTCACCCCTCCAACTCGCCGCGTCGATTCCTACTCCTCCTCAACCCACTACCATCTCCGGACGACTCCTCGCCGACTACCCTCTGCACCCGCTCTTCGCTGAGCAGTACTCGATTCAGGAGGAGCTCGGATCGGGAGGATTTGGATTCGTCGTTCGTGCCGAGCGTAACGTTGATGGACTCTCGGTCGCCGTCAAGTTCATCGAGAGGGCCAAGATCCCCAACCATGGATGGGTTAAGTCTCGACACTGGGGAGAGGCGCCAGGACTTTCGCCGATGATTGAGGGCTACCGGGTTGTTCCCCTCGAGGCTTTCGTGCTCAGGAGTGTACGACACGAGGGCGTCGTCGCCTACATCGACCTGTTCGAGGACGAGAAGTACTTCTACTTGGTCCGTCTTTCGCTCTTTCGCTCCCGCTTCTCAACTCCCTCGCTGACCCTCGTTTCCCAACAGATCATGGAGCACCACGGCAGTCCCTGGGTCACCCCCGAGAAGGCTCCCGTCACCTCCCCCGCCGCTTTCACGGCCATGACGGCCTCCCCTCAGCCCATGACCCCGGCCGCTTCTCCCACCCTTCCCACCACCGAGCTCCCCCTCCTCTCCCCTCCTCGTCCAGCTCCCATGGAACGTCGCGCCTCGTGCGACCTCTTCGAGTGCATCGAGCAGCACAGTCGCTTCGACGCCGAGACGGTCAAATACGTCTTCCGTCAAGTCGTCGATGTCGTCGCTGCTCTTGGATCCCTTGGCATTTGTCACCGTGATATCAAGGACGAGAACATTGTCATCTCGGCCGACTTCAAGGTGAGTTTTTGAGGGGAGGGAGGAGCCTGAAAGGAGAGCTCGGCGCTGACTCTTTACTCGCTCGCTCGAACAGGTCAAGCTCATCGACTTTGGCTCGGCCGTCATCTTCAACCCTCGCGAGCCTGCACCCTTCTACACCCGTACGCCACTTCTCTACCTCCTCCATCTCGCTCCCTCGCTGACCTCGGCTTCCTTCCCACACAGGCTTCGTCGGCACTTCCTCCTGGGCCAGCAGCGAGATCCTCCGCGGCGAGGCTTACCAACCCCCCGTCTCGGAAGTCTGGGCGCTCGGGGTCCTCCTCTCCATCCTCCTCGTCGGAGAGTGTCCCTTTGCCGATGCAGAGGCGGCTAAGGCGGGCAAGATCTCTAAACCCAAGGTTCGGCTCACGCATGATGCTGAGAGCCTGATGAGGGGATGCTTGGAGGTCGATATTAGGAAGAGGTTGACGATTGAGGAGGTGAGGAGACACCCTTGGTTAGCGGAGAGGAGGTGGTGAACGGATTCGCGCTCGATGGACATTTCAGCCTCGCTTTCTTGTTGTGTGCTCTCCCTACGACTCCCCTAACGACCTCCCTCACGATTTGTTGCTTATTACCCATATCATAGCTGTGCCCCTTCCCCTCTCGATTCTGTTGTCCCTCATACCATTCCTCTCTCTCGCTCGCATCCCTCATCTAGCAGCTCGGCGGTGATCTAGTTGTCGTTGTCGAGTTTTCCCATAGCGGTGCGAGAACATTACCCCTCGAGTATCTGTCGTGTAGCATATTAGCATTACCTCCAGCAAACATCTATGCTTTGCCTTCCTTGTCTTTGGGTGAGAGCGAAAGAGTCGAAGCTTCGGCGAAGATGAAGAGAGGTTGAGAGCGGCTGGTTCGCGGTAGAGGGTCAGGAAGGAGCTGGAAAGAGCACCTCCTTCACCAGAGAAGAAACTAGAAGCTCTGAGCGAGTGCGGTACAGAAAATCACGCCCAACGCCGCGAATCGAGCGAAGAAAGGGAGCGACTGCTCGGCGCCGACTGTTATAGCTGTTCCACCTCTTCAACTCGCACCTCAGCAGGCGACGAAAGAAGACAGAGGGATTACAGCTCACTCCTATGATTCGCAGTGCCCTACAGGCTCCACCAGCGAGTTGTACGAGAATCGCATCTCTTGACTCAGGAAGCGCGCCGCTTCTCTTGCTCTCCGCTACTTCGTCTGCATCTCATCAACTCGCTCGAGGTGAGCTGGGGTTGATCTCAGCAGCTATAGCAATCACCAACTAACGCTCTACACGCTCCCAGGGTCCCCTCCGAAGCCAGCATGTCGCTTCCCAACTCGCTCTTCTCGATGACCTCGCTTCCCAAGGCTCAATTCCGCGCCGTCGTCACCTGTGGCTTCGGCTCCGACCTGTACCCTTTGGTAGAGCCCGAGTCAGCCATCTCATCAGACGAAGACGGCGAGACGGGAGCTGCTGCCCATCACCCTGTGCACGGAAGAAAGCATGGACAGACCAAGGCTCTGCTGCCCGTCGCTGGAAAGAAGATGGTTGATTGGGTCTTGGAGCGCGTAGAGGAGGCTGGTGTATTTGGTGAGCTCCCCTCCTTTCTTTGAGCTTTGTAGAGCTACAGCTTCGAAATCAGAGCTGACCACGAGCGACGCGCAGACATCCTCGTCCTCACGCCGGCTTCGCTCGCGGCTCCCATGGGACATCACTTGAGGGCTCGTCGTTCTGCACCTTCTACCAGCTCCTCCTCGTCTCCTACCGCCAAGGTCGAGCTTGAGGAGGTCCCAGAGGACATTGCTCGTCGAGGCTGCGTTAACATTGTGCGCTGGGCTGCAGAGAAGAGCTTCATCAAGGTGAGTAGTCTGGGCATGCTGTGTCGAGCTTGCTTTACCTTTGTACCGACCGCTCACCGCTTCATCTCTTCGCAGACCGACTTCATCCTCCTTCCTTGTGACCTTCTCCTTTCCCCCTCGGGCGCCAACCCCGTCATCTCGCTCGCCTCCCTCCTCGACCGACACCGCACCGACGATAACCTCATGACTACCCTCTTTTCCGAGCGTGCTGCTGGTGGTGTCGTCGAGGCTCGCAAGGATGGTGCGTCTTTGTTCTCCTTACTCCCGCTCGTCGGCCGCTTTCCTGACCACCTCGTTGCCTTCTAGGTCCTCCCGAGATCCTCACCATTTACGACCGAAAGTCGTCTACGCTGCTCGACATTCGCGAGATGGACGAGTACGATGAGGACGAGGTACCCCTCCGCACTTCGCTTCTTGCTCGGTGAGCTTGCCTTTCTTCGCCTTTCAGCGCTTTCTCGCTAATCGCTCTTTCCACAATACCAGCTTCCCCTCTCCCACCCTCACGACAGGTCTCCTCCCCACCCAGCTCTACATCTTCTCCTCCACGATCCTCCCTCTCATCCTCTCCGAAACCCACTCGCGCCGAATTCGACACATGGACAACATCCGCGACCTCGCAGGATGGATCAGTCGCCTCTCATGGCGTAACGGTGGACGCGATGCCATTACCTACCGCGCCAAGGGCGACGTTGATCGCGAGGACGGATTGGCGATGGGAAGGAGCACGACCCAGCCGCCGGTGTTGGGCTCGTCGGGCAAGGGAGATGCCAAGGGCGTGTTCGGACATGAGAGCATGCCTCAGACGGGAGCCAATACCCCTGCGTTGGTGTCGAGGGGCAGTTGGAGGGCAAACGAGTTCGCTGGAGCGGGAGCATGGCGCGAGGGCTCGGCGCAAACGGCTGCTGGCAAGGCTGCGGGAAGTGGAGGATGCAAGGTCGTCGTTTGGCGGGCGGCTGATGGATGGTGCGGTCGAGGAAACACCGTTGCTGGCTGGGTCGAGATGAACCGAGCTGTGAGTTGCCGTCTTCTTTTTGTAGTCGGCTCGCCGCTGACCCTCTTCCTCCCAATAGGCCCTCAAGCTCCTCCCTCCATCCCCACCACCAACCAACACTCCTTCAGGCGTCTTCATCTCGCCCGACTCGTTCCTCCACCCCTCCGTCTACCCCAATCTCGGCGAAAAGGTCGGCATCAAGCGCTGTATCATCGGCAAGGGATGCTTCATTGGCAAGGGAACCAAGTTGACCAATGTGGTCATCATGGAGAATGTCGTTATTGGCGAGAAGTAAGCCTCTTTTTCGTTCGTTCAGCAAGGCGAGCTCGGCGCTCACTGACCTTGCCCGTCTGCAGCGTCAAACTCGACAACTGTGTCGTCTCGAATGGAGTACAGATCAGGGATCGCGCTACCCTCAAGGACTGCGAGATGGGTCGCGACGTCATTGTTGATACAGATGGTGAGCTCCCTTGTCTCTTCTCCTTCGTCTCCTCGCTGACCCTTTCCTCTTACAGCTCAAGTCAAGAACGAGCAGCTCGTCGTAGAGGTCGAATGAGTAACGCCGGCTGTAATATACCGGATGCTCAGTAATCGACATCACACCACCGTCTCGCCCAAGCTACACCGTCCCCTCGTCCAGCCTGCTTCACCTCTCGATCCGCTCGTAACGGCTAAACCGACTACGAAGGTGCTCGCGTGCCCCGCTCACTCCTCGAGCAAACCTTCTCGCCTCACTGTTCGAGCTCGCTGTCTCCCCCTCTCGCTCAGCAAGGTAACTTAATCGAAAGCTTCCGTGCGCAAGCATCGGCGTTCACCCTCTCGGCTCACCTCGTCGTATCGAGCTGCTCGCTAGACTTCGAAACAGAGAAGAGAGGGAGAGAGATAAGTGGTGTGTGTTATAGCAGAGCTGCCCTTTCTAGCTGAAACATCTTTTATGCCCGAGGCAGCTCGACCTTGAAGCCAGCGTACGAGAGGCGGTCTTGGGGCTCGTGTACGAAAGCAGAGGCGCCAGTATCTGTGAAACAAAGTCAACATTTGCTCGAGCGGTCGAAGGGGCACTCAACACTCACAAAAGGCTTCTCCGCTCGTCTTGACGACTACCCCTCTCGCCGCAACGCCCTCTCCGCCCTCAATATCAACGACCTCCACCGCTTCGCCGACGAAGCCATCCTGATGAGGGTTCTCGGATGCGATTGAGACGATGGAGTGATACCACTTGGGCGTGTTGAGGCCGAGCTGGCTCTTGGCGTGAGCGAGCGCGATTCGAGCGCCGACGGCGGACCCTGTAGGCGACCGGTCGACTTGCCTGTTCGACGAACAACGCAACGAGGTCAGTACTACTCTCAGCGCGAGGAAACGAGTCACCAAACTCACTGGTCCGCGAAGAAGCAGAGACCAAGCTCGTCGGCGAACGATGAGTCGCTGACTACAACGCCGTAGAGGTAGGAGAGGGAAGGCTCGGTCGGATGATGGGTCGTGTAGGCGTGCTCCTTCATAATGAGAGCTTTGAGCTGGGCTGTAGCATGAGAGAGAGCCTCCATCGACGCCTTGCGGAGCCCTTGACCGAAGCCAAGCTCCTCGGCTGGAAGAATTGCATCTGGAGGATGGAGAAGGTCAGTGGTTTCGGGGGAAGGATGGAATCCGACCCAACGACTCACAGAACGCTCCTCCATAGCTCACGCTCAGCACCACGCTCGTCCGGCTGCCCAACTCGGGCCAACGATACGAGGCGGGCACCTCCACCTCGACGTCGATGGCGGTAGCAAAAGACGGCACCGAGAGGAAACTGACGAGCCGAGACGAGTCGTAGGTGATCTGCTCGGCCTTGAGGAGAGTGGGAACCGAGATGCGAACGAGACCACAGGGAGCGTGAAGGTTGACTTGAGTTGTGCTCGTCTCGGGGTCGTGTTTGAGGGAAGAGCGGACGGGGAAGACGCTGCAAGGGTTTGATAGAGTACTGATCAGAGTTTGAGCGGAAGAGGGAGCAGTGAAAGGGCGTACTCGGTGTCCAGCGTGTCGACGAGGAAGCGACCGAGCGCCATCGTAGCGTGGCCGCACACTGTAGACGATGAGGGCGGTCAGCGATAGTTGCGCGAGGTAGATCTGTTCCTAGGAGCTCACTAGTCGAGTAGCCCTCGTTGTGAGTGAATAGGACTCCAATATGAGCCTCGCCCGAACGAGTGAGCTCCGTCTCTCGGACCAGGACGGCTCCGTACATCTCGGGATGACCGCGAGGTTCGAACATAATACTGGTAGAGTGGTCATGTTACCATCGAGATGCGTTGAAGAGGTCGGGGATAGGGCCAGGAGGAGCAGAAGAGAGGGAGAAACGTTAGCGAGCGCGCTGTACAGGGAAACAGGGTCGGGAACGCTCACCGTTTCCTCAAGTGATCCTGGTTGAGCTTAGCATCATCTCGTTTGTCCAGCAGCCTTGATCCACTGAGCAGGTGGTCGACCCCACGGCAGACAATCCTCGAAGGCTCGCCTACGGTGTGCATGTCGATAGCTACGATGCTCTGCGTTGATGATACGAATCGGTTGAAGACATCCATTCTTGATTCCTTGCAGCACAGGCGATAGATTGGCGAGGAAGAGACGAGAGACGACGTGGAGAGAGGGAGAGCGGCAGGGGGGTCAGCGGCTTAGCTTGACTCGCGGCGAGGAGTACTTATGCTGGTCTCCAGGTATCTCTGCACCGGTAAGCGCCGTACTTGGCCGACTGCCTCCCGACCTCGGCGAAGCCTCTTGGCCGGCGGCCAGCAAGCCAGCGCCGAGCTGCTGTCGCCGCTCAAGGAGATACCGGCTGAGCGCGTTCTCGACGGGCAAGTGAAAGGAAAGAGGTATGCCAGACTGATTGCAAATCCAGTCAAGTCTCACACCCGCCAGCAGGTGTCCCAAACCGAGCTCGGCCAGCGAGCCTCTCCATCTCCTTGACTCCCCAACTACAGCACCTCAAACCACTCCTTCCCTCTCCCTCATCTGAGCTCCAATCGTACCGTACCCCGGTCCTCGAGCAACAGGGAGGTGAGCCTGAGCTTGCTCGGCGATTCGGCGCTCTCGGAACTGACGACGGTACTTCTTGCGCTCGTAGGTGACAATGCCGACGATCTGTAATGGTGGTGCAGGAAAACGAGAAAGGGGCGAAGTCAGCACGAGGAGGAACAAGTGGAAGGTGGAAGAGCGAGCTTTGGAGCAGAGCGACGAGGAGGAAAGGCGAGAAGGGCGGCGATAGGGGGGAGAGGAAGGGCGAGGGGGAGAGGAAGGGCGAGAGAGCTTCTGAACGCACGGTGAGAGCAATCGCAACTACCCCAGCAAATACTCCGAGTCCGATGGGCAACACCGAGAGCTGCCTGCCTGGCAGGACGAAATCGGCGGCCGAAGGAGATCCAGTAGGGGCGAGGGCGGAGGCGCTGGGCGGTCAAAGAGCGAGAAGTGAGGGAGGGAGCGACGTTAAAGAGTGATTGAGACCGATGCGCGATGTTGAAGAACGAGTAAGGGAACGGTAGGAGGAGAAAAAGCGAGGTCAATAGCGGCGCCGAGAAGCAGCTGAGCGGGAAGCGACTCACAGGGTCACACTTGCGGTATCGATACTACCCATCGTACTCTCTCCAATCATTCCAATCCCGCTAGCAGCCATCGGGACCGCTCCACCACTCTGAACCTCACTCAACGAGCTCGAACCAACCTCGACGCTCGTTTCCGCGACGGCGCTCGTCCCTCCACTCGTGATGGCACTCGAGGACGGCATCGCAGGCGTGGTGAGAGGAGTAGGCGTGCGGGAAGTAGGAATGAGAGTATGAGAGGTGACGAGAGGGGTAGCGGTTGGAGGTTTCGAGGAGAGGGAGACGGTAATGTCGGAGGCGGCGAGAGTGAAGGTCGACTTGAGGGAGAGACCGACTCCTCCGATAGAGGGACTCGAGGTAATGAGAGATTGAGCTGGAACCGATGATTCCTGATCGGTCGGGGCAGTGGTGGTGGTGGGGAAGTTGGTGGAGCGAGCCCTGCTGGCCGCCGAACTCGAAGTGAGCACCGACGATGCGGTGGCCGTTTCGGAGGGATGCGAGCGAGACATAGGGAGGGAGGTTAGAATAAAGGATGTGAAAGACGTCGCGGAGGGAGTGGGAGGACGTGGAGTCGTGGTGGAGGAGAAGAAAGGCCTCTCGTCGTCTCGAGTTGAGCGAGGGGCGACGAGGTCGGCGGTACTCCTCTGAGCCTCGTTGTCGACGGTCGAGTTGGATGATCCTATCAACAAGGAGCTAGCCTTGAGCTGCTCGACCATCGAAGAAGGGATTCCGAGCTCTGAAGCGCTTGTCGACTCGTCCCTCGGCGTTGCGCTCGAACTCGTGCTCGAGGCCTCGCTCGTCTCCGACGCGCCCTCCGGCTGGCTGGACAAAGTTCCGAATCCATTAGATCTTCCTGGTGACGTTGCGAAGGTGGTAGCGAAAGCTGACGAGGAAGTAGAGGCTGCCGAAGCGGGAGAGCTGAATTCGGCGGTGGTCGTGGCGCCGGAGGAGCTTTCGACGAGGCTTGTAGGAAGAAGGGAGGAAGTATTGGAAGTCGATGCAGCGCCTGTGCTCGCTTCGACGCTCGAAGTGACTTGCTCGCCGGCAGAGGAGCTCGAGGTCGGCGCCGAGTCCTGCGCCCGCCCGCTCGAGGTGTCCTCCTGCCTCGTCGATGTCGCCTTCTCCTGGGTCGAGATGGTGCCGATGTCGATATAAGAGCTGATGGGTACCGTGCTGGAGCTCGAGGTGCTGTTTGACGTTGTTGGTGAATCCAAAGAGCGAGTCGCCCCGGCGATGGCTGAGCTTGTCGTCTGAGCCAATCCCACCCCGCTCTGACCGGAAACGATAGCCTCGAGAGCAGGAGTGGTGAGGACTCCCGGCGCGCCAAAAGACCCTCCTCCCTCTGAAGTGGTAGCGTTGCCTCGAGACCCCTTCCCTTCCTTCTCGGCGAGCTGCCGCTTCAGCTTCTCGACCGCCTGCACCTCGTCACCACACCCCGTAGAAACGACTCCCCTCCCCAACAACTTCCACCTCTCGCCCTGCTGCTGCTCCTGCTCCTGCTCGCCCTTGACCCTCCTCACGCGACGGAAGCGCACCTCTTGCCTGTCGATTGAAGCGAGTTGGCGTGCAGGAAGCTGGTGGGAGGCGGCAGCGAGCGCCTGAGCTTGAGTAGAGGTGATGTAGCCGATTAGAAAAGCCGAGACGAGAGCGGCGAGGCTCAACGAGGGCATGAGTTGGGGCGAAGGCGAGCCTGACGAGGAGGTAAGCTTGAACGAGTGTCGGGTTGAGTTGTGGTGTCGAGGCCAAAGACGTCTAGAATTCAGCGCCAGCGCTGTATCGAATACAGAACGAGAAGCGAAAAACGAAGCGAATGGGAGAAGCAAGAGTCAGCTCGAAACGGTCGGTCGTCAAGGTAACCTCACTCGGCTCGGTCGGCCAAAGACGACCAAACCTCGCTTTCAAAGACTGCTGTAACCCGAAACGGAAACTGAACTACAATCTACAACGTATTCTTTTGACTAACAGGCCCTCTCAGTGACAGCTCAACCCCTTGCCGTCGTCCTCTCCTCCGCCCGCCGCGAGGTCAAAGTTGCGCTGGAAAATGAAGTGTCCGACAAAGGCTCCACTATAGAAGGAAAGAACTTGAGAGGTCAGACATCGACTCTGAACGGAAGAGGACTCGAGAGGGGGCTCACAAGAGTACGGCGCCGATGCATTGAGCGTTGTAGGCTGTAGGTGCAGAGGTCAGCTTTCGTTACGGAATGGGCATGCAGAGAAAACTCGCTCATGATGATCAACATGAGGTAGAACTGTAGTACGATGCAGAGAAGAGGTCAACCTTCTTCCCCCTCGCCGAAAGCGAGCGCCGAACTCACCGAGATGGCCAGATTCAAGGTGTAGAGCAAGCTGCGGCGAGTCTGTATGCTAACAGGAAGTCGTCTGTTCGAATCGGAGGTGATCAGCAACCTCCCTCTCTGCACTCTACTGCTCGGCGCCAAACAAGCTCAACTCACACGCTGCCCCACGCCTGCCTGCTCCTTCCACCGAGCAACGCCTCCTCGGAAGCGTCTCCCAACGCACTACTAGGTCTCCTAGCCTGCCCCGATCTCGGCGTACTCGTTCCAACCGCCGCTCCTGCTGCCGCCAGGTTGCCTCCCGCTCCGCGCAACGTCGAGCGGAGTTGACGATCCAGCGAGCCAGCGTACAGGCGGCTCCACTCGAAGAAGACGGAGAGGAGTGCGACTGTGTGGTGCGAGTGTCAGCGGAGGTTCCAGAGCGCGAAGTAGGGCGACTGACGGAAGGAGAGCCAGAAGATCAGCGACGAGGTGCTTCGTTGGATTTGAAGGAAAGGGAAGACCAAGCAGATCCCATGAGGCTCTGTATTCCAGACCTGCGAGAGAGGGAGATCGTCAGCTTTTGCCGCTGCTGCTCGAGGCGGTAGAGAGACGCGGGCTTGCCATCGACATCTGCTCGAACACAAGGTCAGCGGGCTTTCGAAGAGCTAATGAGAGTGAATAATCACCTTGCAGCGCATTGGCATATCGCCCATGTCCATCGTGGTACCGTGCATCGAGTGATCCATCGTCGGCCTGAGCGAGAAGCGAAGTGGCGGAGGCAGGAGCGGAGTTGGCGATTCGGAGCTGCTCTCTCGCATCGAAAAGCTTTTCGAGTCGGAGAAGAAGTAGTGTAAGATCTACCAATTCACCGCTGAACACCTCTGTACCGAAGCAGCTCGCTCCTCACCCTTCGCAGGCTCTCCTCTCTCGCTTTCGCCGAGATCTCTCCTTCGCTCCCTCGCCAACGAAAGCACAAAGAGCATATCACAGCTACGCAGCAAAGCCTCATCAAGCACGTCTCACAAGCACTCGCACTCGCCCTCGCCATCCCTTCACTCCTCATCCGACTCGAGCTGATCCTCCCCCTCGCCCTCATCGCCGAGCTGATCTGCCGCGCCCTCCTGCTCCTCAGCGTCCATCTCAGCTCCTCCTTCGCCCATCTGCGAATCTTCTCCATTATCCTCATCCTCGTCTTCGTCGTCATCTCCCTGCTGAGCACGACGACGACGGCTGCGAGCTCCGACTGCAGACGAGGAGCCCGCCTCCGAGTCTTCCTCCTCCTGCTCTTCCTCGCTCTCTTCCTCCTCCAACTCGTCCTCATCGTCCGAAGCGGGCTGTTGAGCGGTTCCAGCGTCGGGAGCTTCGTCGAGCACGATAGTGACGGTGAGATTGCGGTGCTGCCTCCTCTTGCGACGTTCGACTTCGAGGATCTGTCAGTGCCGGGACGAGACGAGACGAGATCAGCGACGGGCCTATCGAGAGATAGAAAAGAACGACCCACGAGGCTTTTCCACGACCACGTAGCCTTGCTCTTCTTGTAAACGGGGTACTCGAGCCAACGAAGACGATCGCCGAGCTTGTCGAGATCATCCTCGGTGGCCGTATCCTCGTCGAGATCGGCGGCCTCGAGGATGGAACGAAGGGTACTGACACGGAGAGCGGTGGTCCTGAACGGCGTGGTGTAGGGGCCGCCCGGGTTGAGCGCCAAGAAGTCGGGGTAGTAGACGAGCTGGACGACGTTGCCTGCTTGCCACGACCAGTCCATGCGGAGGGAGCCGCTCGTGACCTTCTTGAAGAACTTGTCGTCGTAGATGCTGTCGGGGTACTTGGAAGGTTTGCTAGGAAGGGTGGAGATGTCGACGTTGCGAGAGGCGGCGAGGATCTTGCGAATCGTCTCGATGCGAACCGATTCGACCGAGGCTTTGACGTCCTGCTTGACGACCTTCGAGTGCTTCTTCCAGCTCTTGGGCGTGAGCTTCTCGCCTCCATCATCTTCGTCTAGCTCCCAGAAGACCTTGACCGAGGGGAGCTCGAGGAAAGCGTTGCGGCGAGGGAAGGTGACGACCGTCGCTTCGGGCTCGGCTGCGAGGAGACCGTCGTAGTAGGGAGAGATCAGGGCCTTGCGCTGACGCTGGCGTTCTTTGAGAGCCCTCTCTTCGGCGAGCTTGGCGGCGCGAACGCGCTCCTCGGCGAGACGGTCGTTGACGAGCTTCCTCGCGACTTCCCATCCTAGAGAACAGTAAAGAGGTCAGCCGCTGGTAGATCTTGAGAGTTAGACTGAACATATCTCACCCTTCTTGTCGCCCTTGGGGTTGCCGCCAAAGCGGACGCTCCAGGCGCGGCCGTACTGCTGCCAGCCGTCGACCTCGGCCTGCGTCCATCCGATGGTGAGAAGGTCGGCGCGAATCCTGCAGAATCGAATTAGAACTCAGCGTTTGACCGAGCCTGAAGGAGGTATGGCCACTCACTGCTGCTGCTTCGCCGCCTCGGCCGCACTGTGTCGAGCCATGGCTTCGCTCGCGACACGAGCTCGCTCAGCCTGCTCGTCGTCGAAGACTTTCCAGATCTTGGCTTCCTCCTGCGAAGCGATAGAGTGAGTCAGCGACGCCTCAAGAAGGGCAGACGAACTCGACTGACGGCGATACAGCCCTTGGCCCACTTCTTCTGCTCGGCAATGTAGGTTCCCACGCGGTCGGTATGAGGCGTATTGAGATCGAGGCCGTCCGAGACAGCCTTGTTGGCGCGACGAGTGTTCCTTCCTCCTCCCTTGGCGCGAAGCTCGAGGATCCTCCTCTCCTCGGTTTCTTTAGCATCCTCGGCTTCGAGCTCCTCGAGCCTGTCGCTCGCCTCGAGAAGGTGATCCTTGCGCCACATGGCTGCAAAAGAGAGAGGTGGAAGGAGGAGGGAGAAAGGGGGAGAGGGGATGAGCGATGGTGACTCGGACGAAGCAAGGATCTCGGCGAAGACTCTTACGCTTGCCAGCTCGCCAGGCGTTGCGGTAGGACTTGACTGTGGAAGGGAGGAGAGCAGAAGGGATCAGTGGATGCTAGAAACGGCGAACGCGCAACACCGAAGGAAGGCAGCAGCGCCGAACTCACCTTCGGGACCCGGCGTGCACTCAAAAGCGCGAGGGTGAAGGTCGGGAAGCTCGCGCTTCAAGTTGTTGCCCTTGGTGACGAGAATCTCCTGGCGGCACTCCTTGCACTGACGGATCATGAGGGCGTAGATGGGCTCGGCGCGAGTGAGCTCGCAGGTCTGCGCAAGTCAACGCCGAGATCGAGACGAGGACGTGTGAGCTCCCCTGCAGCAATGGCTAGCGAGGGGAGAGAAGACTGACCTCGCACAGTCCTCGGCCGAAAAGGTTGAGGGCGTACTGCATCGGCGAAAGCTTGATATGCTGAAGAGCAGGGAACCCCGCTTGAGCGCGCGAAGCGGACCAAACGGAGCGACTGTTGCGAGAGAGGAGGAAGGTGCGGAAGATCTTGGAGGTACGGCAGACGTTGATCAAGTCGCGAGGATGGAGATGAGAGCAGACCTGTGAGAGATTAGAGGTCAGCTGCTGTGTGGGGGCAGCGCGCGAAGGCGGGGTTGGAAGGCAAGCTGTAGTTACCTCGGCGAGGATATCGAGAGGCATGGTGAAGAGCAGGGAGAGGTCCTGCTTCTTCTTGGTACCGCCTGCTGCTGCCTTGCGGTCCCCCGTCTTGGGCTTCTTCCTGACGGGAGCGGGCGCTGAGACGCGAGTGAGAGGGAGGGTCAGGTCTGTTCGTTGTGCAGAAAGTTGAGCTACAGAAGAGCAGCGGATCGTACTCACAAGAGCTTTCAACCTGCTTCCCCTTCCCCTTGGCCTTGCTGCTGCTCGCTGACGCTCCGACGCGGCTCAAGCTCTGATCCTCCTCATCCGAGACGTACGAGAGCTCCGAGCTGTCACTATCACTAGGAGGCGCTTCTACGACCCGACGACCTTTACGAGATCGAGTTGCCATGTTGCGAGGCGAGTCGAATGATGTGGAAGAGGGAGAGAGCGAAAGCCGTCGAGAGCTCGCGATGAGGCGCGGTCGACTTGAGATTGAAAGTACAACTTCGAAGCTCTGCGCAATCACTGAGATCAGACTTGAACGCTCTAGCGAGGCTGTAAGCTTCCGCATACTTACCTCAATCCGAAGCCCCTTCCTCGGCGTTCGCTCTCGCTTTCTCTGCGCTGAGCATCGACATGAGACTGGTGTTGATTCTGACACTCATTAAGCAATGCTACATCCTTCTAAACCCTAAAGCGATCCCTCCGTGCTAGCCTTCTCCTCGACGCTCACTCCATCCGCCCGCTCGGCCTTGGTGCTCGTCTGGAGGCTCTCAACGTGACCATCCAACACGTCCTGCGCGTAGATCGCCTCGGTGATGAGGGTCTCATGGTGAGGGAAGAGGGCGGAGAGTCCCCAGTGAGTGAGAGTGGCAACGGTGACTGGGAAAGGAGGGGGAAAGTCAGCGCCGAACTCGAGAAGCTAAGGGGAGAGCAACGGCTTCGACTCACTTCCAAAGATGGTCGCAACGGCGTAGATATAGCGAGCACCTCCGATGTGAATAGACGAGTCGAGAGCGTTGATCATGCCCGGCATGTTGGGACTAATAGATACGACGAGAGCGGCCAGCGCCCTCCAGTTGACTCCCCAGGAGTTGTAGCGATAGATGCCGTTGGGGTCGTAGAGGGCGGGTACCGAGTAGCGACCCTTCTTCACGAGGAAGAAGTCGGATGATAGCACGGCGGCCAGAGGGCCGAGGACGATGGAGTAGGCGCCCATGCTGCGAAGGGAGAACGAGTGAGCTCGGGGGCGGGAGGAAAGAAGACGGAGGGAAAGCGTACAAGGAGATGAAGGATCCGGCCGATCCGAGGACCTTCCATGGAGCGAATGCCCAGGTGCCGATGAAGATAGCGAAGAGCTGTCCACGGAAGATGTTCTGGAGGAGGGGGGAGAGTCAGAGACTGCTGTTTGAGCTAGCAGGGAAGACAAGGACCTACGACCCATCGGGGGAAGAGAGTGCAGAAGTCGTTGGCCGAGGAGATGGAGTTGGCGGTGATGTTGGTGCCGAGGTTTCCTGTGAGGGGAAGAGCGAGGTGAGCGCCGAGTCGCTACCGAGTTCCCCAGCCTCCAGAAACTCACCAATGGCCCAAGCGAACGAAGCGAAGAAAGCAGCAGCCCTTCCGCCCTTGGATCCCTCCCAAGTGTCGATCTGCGAAAGGAGGGACTGTCAGCTCGGTGCTCCCTCGATTCAGCAGCAGCGAGAGATGAACTCACGATATCAAACGGCTGCCAGAGGACCTCTCCCGTTACTGCGAGCATCATGTTGGAAGCGATGGCGCCGAAGAGGGCGCAGGTGAAGAACATGAAGGGGAAGAAGACGACCTGGAGAGCCGCCGAGGAGGGCTTCTTGCTGTAACGCGAGAAGTCACCGATGCTGGTGGCCATGGTGGTCTGTTTGGAATGAAGGGTAGTCGAGAGGAAGGAGAGATAGGAGAAGAGGGTCAGCCCGAGTATTGAAAGGCGCTGAGGGAAAGGAGGAAACGAACCCAAGTGCCTGCGAAGGGTCGCCGAGTCAGCTCACGTACGCTGCAAGGCCTCAAGGCGCAGAAAATAAAGACTCACCCATGCAGGAGGTAACGGCCGTCATGAAGGCGTACCAGGCAGGGAGACCCGAGAGTGTGGGCGATGCCTTGAGCACGGCCGAGGCTTGGTCTCCAGCAGCGTGGATGCTCCATGCCATCATGGCGATGGCAGTGACGGGTACTGAGATGGCTTTGAGAAGGAAAAGGGGGCGGAGCTGTAGGTGTTGGCGCGAGGTTGAGAGAGGGGGAGAAGGTGGAAGAAATCGGCGTTAGCTCGCGCTCGCCGACATCCATAAGAACAGGTTGAGCGCACCTTGCGAGGGTTGATGAGGGTGAAAGGCGCTTGCATCAGCCAGAAGAGGAAGAAGCAGAGCATCGAGCTGGAGTCGGTTCCGCTCGATTCGGGGAGGTGGTTCTTGAAGTGACGGAACGAAGGCCAGATGGCGATGAGCATGAGTTTGACACCGGTTCCTCCTTGGTAAGTGTTGATGGAGAACCAGAACCATGCGATGACCATGCGTCTGGGGCCATGGATGGTCAGCCGAGTTCGACGGGTAGAGGACCGCCGAGAGGAGGGCGCTCACGAGACGACGGCGAACTTGGAGAGCTTGGTGCCGTATGCACCACGAGCCGAGATAGCGAATGGAGTGTGCAGCCGAGCTCCGATAATACCGTTGCAGGCGATCAGGCTGTGAGGGAAAGGGTCAGCAGGCCGTCTCGGCGATTCGGCGCAGGGTCCAGAGGGCTTCGGAGGGAGCGAGGAGCCACGGGAGGGCTGTTGTAGGAGAGAGCGAAGGAGGGACGACGCACATGGAGATCAAGAAACTGCCTAGCAGTACGGCGAGGACCGACTCCCACCAAGTGAGTCCGATGGCGACGAACGAGCTGACCTGCGACCACGATCCAGCGTTGATCAAGTCGGAGCACCAGTACAGCAGGAATGTGACCGAAGTCCAAGTCTGCAGGTGACTGGGAACGGGATCTATCGTACGAGACGCAAGAGTGAGCTCTGGGTCGCCAAGCGTCGAACCTCGCGGCGCTCACCCATATCCTCGTTGGTCCAAACCCCCGGTGGCGCCACCTATTAGCGCGAAGATAATGCAAGGCATCAGCTCCGAGCCTCTGCCATGCCCCATTCGGCGCTGCTATCCTCCCACCGCAAAGGCGGCGCGGGCTATCGAGAGATTTAAACTGACGCTGGACTCTCGCTTCGGCAGCTCCCAGGCGCTGAGGGAAGTGCAGTGCGCCTTGATGGAAGCTTTGGTGCGTTGGATCCTGCTCATGCTTGCTGCCTTGACCGCGGTCGAATCGTTTGGAACTGGGGAAGACGAAGCAGAAGGAGGAAGAGAAACTTGGCTGGCTTGCGGAGACGAGAAAAGGCCGAAAGCCCGCGTTCTGGCCCATCGCCTCAGCTTGCAACAGGTGCAGAAGCTTGACTGGATGCAGAACAGTTCGACTTTGCTCCTTGCCAGCAGAGATTCCTGCCGCCGGAGCTCATCTCGGCGCTGGTCGTCGGCCCCCTTTTCCTTCTTCCCCGCGATTTCGCGGCTTGTTCGATACCAAGTCGCGTGAGTTGGATTCTCTATCTAGTTACAAGCAAGCCTATGTACAGCTCTACTGTCCGTCTTCTTCTCTACACGTTCGTCCCCCAGACGTTGGTTTGATCCGACCTGCGGCGGTCAGCCCACAAGCTCGCGCCCTGCGAAGTCCCCTTGCTGGACCAGATGGACTGCTTCCCTCCTTGCTGCTCGGTAACGTTGCCGTTCCAAACGGTCGTCTCCTCCTCTGCAGAGCCATGTTTGGTGTCTTTAGCCCGCCACAAAGCCGGCCCTTGCGAAACGCTGGACGTCGCCGCTCCCCAAATGGACTTGGTGGGAGTGTTGTGAGGGACAGTGGGAGGCGGGGGCGACTGAGCGAGGTATGGAGGAGGTTGCGAAGGTGCCGAGTAGCTGGGAAGGGTGGGAAGAGCAGCCACTTGGGCGGCGGCGGAGACGGCGTGCGAAGGCGAAGTCATGGCGAATTGAGCTTGTGGTGAAGTGGTGGGAGTGGTGAAGGAGGAGAAGACGTGATCTAGTGATGTACAATCTATTGGCGAGTCCCGAGATCCAAAAGCTGACTGAACGGTGGCAAGGCTGAGTGAGCGGTAAGAAGCCAACCCTCGCCTCGGCGAAGAGCTCTCAAAGGTCTCTGTGTGGCCCCTTCCCCTGTCTACAATCTCTTCGCACTCCGATACATCACTTCCCAACGTGTACGCGAGTTTCAGGGTGCTTGGCCATACCACCTTGACGTAGCTCCCCTGCTAGCAAGTCCGTTCCTCTCAACCTCGGCGCTGGCGGATGAGGGGATCTTTAAGGAGGTGTTGGCAGAAAGGCGGTCGAGTTGGCTTTTGAAGTGAGCTCGGAGTACTGTGGGTGCTCTGCTGCTAGTGCCACCGTAGCCTAAGCGCCCACAGCAGCTGCTCCTGCGAAGGGCGAAGAGCGAAGAGGACGAAGCGCGAGCCGGACTTGCTCTTCTTCTCAATTCTCTTCGCCTCTCATCTCGCCCGTCGTAGCGCACTAATACATCTCACCGAGACTAGTCTCCAGCTCTACCCGTCTACAGCGACTCTCTCGGCCTTTTGCCTGCCTTTCGAGCGCTCTTTCAACTTCTCCTCGTGCGCAAAACGCAAAACGTTCCACTAGACCAGCAAGAGCTCAAGGTGAGTGGCAGAGTCCACCGAGCTGTAGCTGAAGAACACTTGACGTCCTCCGCCAGCGGCACGGGAGAGGGGTTTGACGGGAGGGAAAGGGAGCAGCGAAGAGGGAATCCTTTGCGACGAGATTTCAGGTCGGAGTTGGGGCCAGCAGCTGTATGGCGATGTTGGGAGGGCGTATCAAAGCTTGCTGGACCACTGGGTGCTCCCGTTCAACTCGGCGGAGCGCCTGTGAGCGGGCAGAGCTCTCCTCAAAAAGAGCGAAGCGGCTCGTCGCACATCTTGCAACGGGTGCAGAGGGTCGAGGGTGGGAGGAGAGGACTGGACAACACTATCGAAGCCTTGATGAGCTACAGCTGACTCTCTTCCTCTCGCACAGCTCCTTCATCGACCATGACCGCCCCTTCGCAGACTTCGACCGCCGAGGAGGCCTCTTTCTTCTCCTGGCTCACCACCAACGGAGCTACCATCTCTCCCGCTCTCGGACTTTCCTCCTTCCCCGGAATGGGCCGTGGCGCCATCGCTCTCGAGGACATCCAGGTGAGTTTCATCTTCGCCGAGTTTGCTCTCTCGGCGTTAAGCTGATCCTCTCCCCACCCCACTCCACGCTTCAACAGCCCGACACCCTCCTCTTTGCCCTTCCCCGCCCTCTTCTCCTCACCACCTCCACTTCCAAGCTCCCCTCCCTCCTCCCCGACGGCGCCTTCTCGACCCTCGGCGGCTGGACCCCTCTCATCCTCATCCTAATGTACGAATCCCTGCACCCCGAAACCTCACTCTGGACTCCATACTTCTCTCTTCTCCCCAAGACCGACTCGTTCCACTCGCTCATGTTCTGGGAGGCGGCCGAGTTGGAGGATTTGCAGGGCTCGATGGTCCTCGGCAAAGTTGGCAAGGAGGAGGCGGAGGAAGAGTTTGAGACGGTGTTGAAGCCCTTTGTGGAGGAGCATGAGAGTGCGTTGGGACCTAAGGAGGGGTACACGCTTGAGAGGTTCCACTGGTGCGGAAGCTTGGTGCTCAGCAGGAGTTTCCATGTTGATGCCAAGGAGGAAGAGGAGGAGAGCGATGACGAGGAGGAAGAGGAGGAGGAGAAAGAGGATGTCGCTGATGTGGCGATGGTGCCGATGGCCGACTTGCTCAATGCCAAGTCGGGAGCCGACAACGTGAGCTTCTCTCGAGTCCCTTCGCCCGCTCTCTTTCGTTGCTGACCATGTATCCTTACACATAGGCCCGTCTCTTTTACGAACCCCTCACCCTCAACATGATGTCCACCTCCTTCATCCCCAAAGGTTCCCAAATCTTCAACACCTACGCCGACCCACCAAACTCGGACTTGCTCAGGCGGTACGGTCACGTCGACGATGAGAACGAGGCGGATTTGGTCGAGATTGGACTTGAGAGTGTGGTGGATCTTGTGGGCGAGGCGCAGGGTTTGAGCGAGGAGGAGCGTGAGGAGAGGGCCGAGTTCTTGCTCGAGTGCGGAGTCGATGAGTGAGTTGGCTTTTCCTCTCCTCCCTCTCTGTGCTCGGCTCTTCTCCTCTCGACGTTGCTCTGCTAACCTCGCGCTTTCTTCCTACTATGAAGCACCTTCTCCCTCGACCGAACCCTCACCCTCCCCACCGAGCTTCTTTCCGCCATCCGCACCTTCCTCCTCTCCAAGCCCGACTTTGTCAAGCAAGTCAACAAAGAGTCCCCACCGCGCGGCAAGCTCGATTCTCAAATCGCCGAATGGGCCGTCAAGCTCATCCAAAAGCGCGAGGCCGAGTACCTCACTTCCATCGAGGTGACCTTTCTCTCCTTCTTCGGTCCCGAGCTTTGCTAACTTCTCGCACGCGCAGGACGATCTCGCTCTCCTCGCTCTTCCTTCCACCGATGTCCCCCTCCGAAAGCGCATGGCCGTCGTCGTTCGTCTTGGGGAGAAGCAGATCCTTAAGGGCACTCGCGAGAAGACGATTGAGGAGGTCGCTGCTGAGGCTAAGGCTGAGAAGGATGGCAAGAAGAGGACGAGGGAGGAGAAGGGTGATAAGGGTGGCAAGAGGAGTAAGACGGGCAAGTGAGGGATGAGTAGCGTTTGGGAGGAGGAGCAGTTCATCGACCGACCTCGTTCTCGCCGCCGATGGGAGGGAGGGGGACGGTTGTGGGCGAGCGTTGTAGTCTGTAGAAGTGTTCACTGTGCAAACCACGCAGCTGACCCCGATCTCGAAGTGTGTGGAGGTGTCGTGACGGGAGAGGCGAGGAAAGAAGAGTTCGGCGCTTGAACGAGGACCGAGTGCGAGTTCGGCGCTGCTGGCGTCGAGGTCAACCTCTCAAGCAACAGAGGTTGAATGAATACCTTGATGCTTCTTTCCCAATACTTGATACACAACTACACCTCTCTATCCCCTCCCTCCCGCTCCCACCACAAGCTCATCTCAGCGCCCCCTCCACCCCTCCTCACATCCTGCACCAAGACCTGCTCCACCCCTTCCGCACTCCACAGGGTCATCAACTCCCCACTCTCCCCAATACTCAGTAGTTCGACCACTCCACCCTCCCCGTAAGCCACCACAAGCTGGCAGTGGTAGCCGTGCTCGGCGCTCCCTCCTCCCAGCGCTTCAGCAGCCACCATCAGCGCTTCGTTCTGCTCCGCGACCCGTTGGGATGCCCAGACGGCATGATCCCACAGCTCGCCGTTGATGAGGACTGGGGGCTGGGGTGAGCGAGGGAAGGTGTGGAGCTGCGCGAAGGCGGCGAGGGCGGAGAGGGTCGGTGAGGTGGGGTTGAGGAGAGGAGGAGGTGGCGCTGAGGGAGGCGAGATAGCTGTTTTGTCGTGGGAGCCTTGAAGGAGGAGAGTGTCAGCGTGTAGAGCGGAGTGCGAAGGAGGAGAGGGACTCACCTCGGCGCTTCTTGACTTCCGACCGACTGCTGTCCACCAGGTGCTGCTCCTCCCTCGGTTCCCTAATACTATCGAATGGAACCTCCTTCACACCATACACCCGCTTCAGCTCCTCCAACTCACCCACAACCCCGCCGAGCAGCTCCCTCGCCCTCCTCGCCGACTCCTCATTCCTACTCTGCCTTTTGCGCAACCTCCGCCGATGACTCGAGTGGAGCCTTGAGATCATTCGAATATCCTCTTTGAACTGAATGGAGCGAGGGGAGCATGGCTTGCTGCTGCTGTCTAGGAAGGCAAGGAGGGTCGTCGGCGATGGCGGAGAGGCGCTGGGAGGGGAGGAAGGGAAGGAATAGAGGAGATGATGCAGGTGGTCGAGGTGCTGCTGTGGTAGACGAAGAGGTCTTAGCTGAGAGTAAGAAGGCAAAGAACGCGTCCTTTCGTCTGGCGCGCGGCGGCGACTCACCTGCAGCTCCAACTTGAGTCGAGGGGGCGACCCTCCCTGCTCCTCCGAGGTCGAGAATCGAGCTTTCCGAGCTGTCTTCATCCTTCGCCAAAGGGAGTGAAGGCGGGAAAGAGTGGTTGACGGAGGAGAAGGACGCCAGCTGAGAAGGCGTCGATGAAGGTGGCCCGAGCTTTGCGAAGGCAGGACCTTTGGCGGACTGCTGGGAGGCGGCGCCGAGGACGGGTTGAAAGGGGAGGGGAAGTTGGCGGTGCTGCAGAGGTGAGAAAGGGAAATTTGAGGATGAGCAGAGATGTACTGTAGTAGGAGTAGCGTCGACACGGTCGAGGTAATGTGACGTGAAAGGGAGCAGAGCTCAGACGACGGGCGAGAGGAGCTCGGCGATGGCTTGGAGCTGTTCCAGCGGCCGTGAGGGGGACCACAAGGAGTCTCCACCATTGTCTACAGCTGTATTAAGACTCTTTGCTCCTCTACTACAGCTCTGCCTCCTCCCATGTCATTCAACGGTCCCGCGAACCATCGCCGAACTCGAACCCTCATCGCCGAACTCGAACCCTCGCCGAGAGAGGGGGAAAGGGAGCAACCAACGGCGTTCGGCATGGTCAGATCACGACAAATACGAGCGCCGGTCGAAGGTTAGCCTTCATGAAGATCTTGCCCTCTTACACCAGCTCGCAGCAGGCATTCCTGAGCTTGACCGACGACGTGAAGCGGGAGAGAAGCTAGAGAAGGCGCTGTGATAGGAAGTTACATATGTCTGTAGTAGAATGAAAGTGTGTCCAGTCACCAGGGTAGATCTGACAGGTTTTAGCACCTCGAAGCGAAGCTTGCGAAGCTTCGTGGCCCGTCGCAAGCGGCTCGAAAGCTTTAGAGAAGCGTACAACGAGCAGAGGCAAAAGGTGCCGTTGAGTAGCAACTGAAATGAATCTGCGCTGCTGCTCTAGTACAGAAGAGCGAGAAGAATTGGCTTGTTGAAGTGAAGGGCTCCTCCCAAGCCAGAAGCGCGGTGCTGAAGCTGGACAGGCTCTCCTTCTCACCCTTCACCTCGTCTCGTCGCTTCCGACTCGCTTCTCGTTTCTCGATACCTAGAGCTATCGAGCTACAGCTCCAACAGGCAGCAGTACAGCAGCCTCTCACCCTCGAATCCACCCTCGCGACCCTTCGACACCCCGCTCTCAAATCGACTCGAGCGAGTAGTCGCTACACGTCGCTTTTGAGCGCGCTCTTTGGGGCAGAGCCTGAGCAGCTCTAATTGAGCTACCTTGGGAGCACAGCGCAGGGCGTGTACAGCTACAGGAAGCTTCGTAGAGAGCTCAAAGAGTGAGTCTCACAGGAACAACACGACGCGCTGGACCACTAGTTCGGTTCGACGGTAGCGCTGAGAGGTGAAGGATTCTCGGCTGACGACGTTTGCTTTGCTACAGACCTACATCCTAGTTGAGAGCCTCCGCCAGTCGGCCTTCACCATACGCCATGTCAGCCGACGCACCTCTCCCCGCTCATCACAACCCTCCGACCCCTCCAGCGCTGGGCGACGACGACGAGCGTAAAGGACAGGCGATTGGCGAGGTGTACAACGGTGCTCAAGGCCAACTCGTTACCCCTTCACCATCACCGCCAGCTCTTCCAAACGGGATCTCCGAGTTGCCCACCCCTGCCGACACAGTGAGCTCGTCGCTCCCCTCGCCGCCGCCAGCAGCGCTACAGTCGGGTCGGATGCTACCGCCAGGTGCTTCGTACGCCGTGCAGGGCATTCTCGGCGGTGGAGGAGGCCTCGAAAGCGTACCAGAGGCTCCCGGCAGCGCAGGCACGTCTGCGAGCGGTCAGGATTCACGTCCTCTGCAGCACCAGCAGCAGCAGCCTTGGGAGCAGGCAGATCACCAGGCAGGAGAACTTCCACCATCGTCATCCCCAGCGACCTCGGGGACACCACTGCCCCCCATTGCGACGGCGCCCATCTCCTCGCGCCCTGCGCTGCCGACATTACCTTCGCGCGAACCTACCCCGCCAACATCTACCTCTTTCTCGACCTCACCTCCCGTCGACTCTTCACTTCAACCGCAAGCACCACTGGCTTCGTACCAACCGCGCTCCTCTTCGCCCCTCCTCTACTCGCATCAACCCCTCACGCGTCCGAGCGTTCCCCTGCCGACTCCTCCCACTTCCTCCTCCTCAACGGGACCACCTCCACTACCACCACCTGCACGTCGCGGTACCGACACCTCCACCGACGGCGACTACGCTCTCCCACTCCAATTCTCGCCCATACCTGCTCCCATCGAAGCGCGACGAGGCAGCCAAGGCGACGAGGATCTCGCCTCAACAAGAGGACGCGACTCGAACGTCTCTCCTCTCTACGGCGTACCAGGAGGTCGCGTCGTCAGTGATTCTCGAACTGCTGGCGGGTCAAGCTTTCGCACTTCAACTACTTCCGCCCGGTCCTCCACCATCCCCTCCTTCGTCCCCGCCGCCGCCTTCTCTGTCAACGACCGAGGACCTTACCCTCCTCACGCCAGTCCTACCAGCGTCGGTCGACCAGAGTCGATGCCCTACTTCAGCTCGATGGACGGCGCCTACCCCAGCTTGAGCGGCGGCGGCGGAGGGGGAGGGAACGCGAAGGGCAAAGGACGCGAAGCGGTGAGCGGTGGGGATCAGAGTGAGGTGCTGGGAGGCAGCAGCATACAGCGTGCTAGCGGGCAGTATATCGGCGATACTGCGGTAGCTAGCCCTGTAGCCACCGGCGACCGACGCCCCTCCTTCGAACTTCCCTCCGACCTCTCGCAATCCATGGTCGGCGTCGGCCGTAACTCCATCATTCGCAACTCCCTCTCCCCTCCTCTACCTCAACATCAACTCCTCGGTCCCGCTCCCACTTCACCAACAGGACCAGCTTCCCCTTCCTCGCCGACCGCAGGTCAGCAGTATGCACCGCCTCAACAACAGTACTCTGGCCCTCGACCACTCTCCACTGGAGGTCAACTTCCACCTCATCTCGTACCGCAACCCGAGGTCTGCGTTGAGTGCATGATGCGCGATAGGGATATGGCCGATGTCGATGTCGTTGGAGAGGGGATTTGGGATCGCGAGAGTGATGCCGAGTTTGAGGAGGCAATGAGGTGGGATGCCGAGGATGGAGGAGCGACTACGAGTGGGGATCATAGAGGTGGGAGCGAGGAGAGTTCGGGTGGAACGAGGTCGAGGAGAAGGAGTTTGGAGCGAGGAGGGGCGGGGAGTAGAGAGAGTGCTGGTGGGAGGAGCTCGAGTTATGGTGTTCCGCCGAGGAAGAGGATTGGGAGAGGTCAGCCGCTTACGACGGCGAGTTTGAAGCTTTGGACGAGCATGGTGAGCGCTTTTGCTTTCGAGATAACGAACGCCGAAGCTTACCCTTTCTTCGATTGCAGAACCCTCCCGCTTCGGCTCATCGCTGGCGCACCCTTCAAGGCTACCTCCAAACTCAAATCCATCTCATCGAACTCGAACGACAAGCTCGCGAGGCTACCGCCGCCGAAAGAGATCGAGCAACCGCCGCCCGAGTCGCCGACGCTCGCCAATCGGCACCCGCTTTCCTCGGCAGCATGAACAGCAGTCGGAGTCGAGCATCAACTCTCCTCCCCAACGGCCACGCCACCGAAAGCCTGCAGGACGACAAGCAAGGTCGCTCGCGCGGCAAGAGTCGCGGTCAAGAGGATCCAGCTCGCATCTCGACCCTCTCCCTACAACCCTACCCCACCATGCCCGTTCCTCAACCTCCCTACGCCTCCTCCGCCGCCAGCGTTCGCAGCTACTCGCACGGCGATCAACCCTGGCTCGCCAACGGCAATCGTCGCTTCTCCTCGCCCGGCTCCAAGGATCCCAACGGCCCTCCTACGCCCAGCTCAGGCTCCTCGTCAGTCAAGGGCTTCAGCTTCGGCAAGTTCGCTCGCAGCTCGACCGACCTTCGCTCGATTGGAAGCCCAAGGAGCGTTTCGCCGGCGCGCACCAGTCTCGGCGTCGACGAGCGACGAGGATCCGTTTGGAGCAAGTTCCGTCAGAGCGCTTCGCAGTCGGTCCTTTCGTTCGCCCCCTCGTTCGCGCCGTCGGGATCGATGATGGATATGCACGTCGGCCTTTCGATGGACAAGCATATGAGCTACGGAGCGCCTTACGACACCTACCCCTCGATGTCGGATCCGGCGGTCGCTCGTCATGTTGAGAAGGAGAGGGATCGAGCGTTGGAGGTGGAGAGGGAGACCATGTCGGCCAAGCCGAAGAAGAAGGGAGTCAAGGGCTTCTTCAGCAAGCTCGTCGGTGGAGGCAAGAAGAGGGAAGGCAGCTCGGCATCCGCACCGACGACACCTCGCGTCCCCCTCGACTTTGACGACGATCACGAACTCGCTCCTCCCCCTCCCCTCTCGGCGCTCGCCAACGAACCTCGCTACCACGGTCGCTCTCCCTCTACCTCCTCCGTCGACTCCTTCGGCGGTCCTCCCTACACTCCTCCACCCCTTCAGCCACCTTCCCACTTCCGCCTCTCTTCCGGTCAGCCTCTCTCCGCCGGCGACTACACTTCTCGAGGCGGCGTCCCCGCCGACCGAGGCAGCATCATGACGATGGGCTCGTACAGCTCGGCGAGGTCAGGCAAGCAGCAACGCGCACCCATCCCCATCGGCTTCGCTGGAGGAGCGCTCAACGGCTCGCAACGACTCAGCGGCGACTCGCTCGATGCGCCCAACCTCGTCGTTCCACGCTCCGGCTCTCCCGAACCCTACTCCTACGACGACCGCGCTGGGGATACCGAGATCCTCGAGTCCGCCACCGCTACTATTCCACCTCCCCTCGTTCCTTCGTCCAACGTCGACTTCCCCTCCCCCGGCCCTCCTCAACCTCGTCTCCAAAAATCGCTCCCATGTCTTCCCGCCGAGGCCAACGGACAGGTCTACAGCGGCGAGCCTTCCGCTTACCCCTTCCCCGAACGGCCAAACCTCCCCTACGCGCATCAGCAGGCCGCTCGGTCGGCCTACTCTGTTCGGTCTAAGACGTACGCAACGGGCGACGATGCGGATGATTGGGGAGATGCAGGGCTCGGCGGTGGGAGAAAGAGCAAGGCGAGGAGCAAGGTCTTGTCCTTCTATAACTTTGCCTCGTCCAATAAGAAGAAGGCGGCCGCGGCTGCCAACCACCATCACGGCGCCGAGATGGAGGGTTACTAGGGACCCTGTTTGAGGTGACGATTCTCTTTTTTTCACTTAGTTTACGCATCATCAGTACCCACACCCCCCTCGTGTAGATCTTTGTTTTGTCACTTCCACTATTTGAACCCTCGTACTCGACTTGCAGCGCCGAGCAGCGAGAGACGAGAGCCGAGGGGACCATCCGCTGCTCTCATCTCGCTCTCGCATCTCTCCTCGATCAAAACACGCCACGTATGCATCGTACGATCGCTCGGTGCAGCCTTCCCGTCGATTCGGTGCAGACGAGCGAAGGCCCGAGAACCAGCGACGGCGCGCGCGAGAGCTCGCTGGGGGAAAGAAACGTCTCCCTGGGCGATTTCAGAGGCTGTTCTTCGTCCTCTTTGCTCGTAAATCGTTCTCCCCATTCGTTCGGCAGCCCACCTACCTACAGACCTTCACCTGCACCTCAGCTCCAGCTCCCCCTTTCCTCCTTCAAGAGCGCCTCGACGCATCTCGACGACCATGGCGACCTTCGACTTGTTGTATCAAGGGCTCAAGCAGAATGCCACGACGTTCATCAGCACGGCAGCCGACTCCCAGCAGATGCTGTACTCGACCATCAATCCCGCGCAGCTCGGCTTCCTCGAGAGGCTGTGGTTCGCCTACTACTCGTACTTGAGGGATCCCGTTTTGGCGACAGGCATAATGAGCTTCCTCCTGCACGAAGTAAGTTGTGTGGGAGATCCGAGAGCTGTAGGAGAATGGAGAGCTGTAGGAGATCGGAGAGGCAGCTGACTCGGCGCTCGCCTCACGACATCAGCTCGTCTACTTCGGCCGATGCCTCCCATGGATCGCAATCGACGCCATGCCCTACTTCAGAAAATGGAAGCTACAACCTGTGAGTCTTCTCTCCACCTCGGGATGGTACACGGTCGCATGATCGACATTGAAAGCCTTGACGGACCTTCGGCGGCGGAAGCTGAGTCTTTCTCTCTCTTCTTCACCTCGCAGAACAAGCTACCGACCGCTAAACAGCAATGGGAGTGCACAAAAGCTGTTCTTCTTGTCCATTTTACCGTCGAGCTTCCTCAGGTAAGGCTGCGGGGCTCGCATCGGGAAAGAGAGAGCTCGGCTGACTTCGTTCTTCGAAAACACCACAGATCTACGCCTTCTACCCTCTCGCTGCATCAGTAGGGATGAAGACCTATCACCTGCCCTTCCCCTCGTACCTTCAGATGGCCTATCAGGTGAGTCAAATCACCAAAGGGACGAGCTCGGCGATGGCTTCGGCGTTGAGGCTTTGATTGACCGACTATACCTACAGATTGCGATCTTCTTCGTCATCGAGGATGCCTGGCACTACTTTGGCCACCGTCTCTTCCACTATCCCTACCTCTACAAGCGGATCCACAAGCTTCATCATACCTATTCGGCGCCCTTTGGGCTCGCTGCAGAGTACGCTCATCCGATCGAGACGCTCGTCCTCGGTGCAGGAACCGTCTGCGGTCCTTTGGCCTATTGCTGGTGGAGCGGAGGGGACATGCACATCCTGACGATGGTGAGCTTCCACTTCCCTTCTCGGCGAGACGATGAAGCTGACCTTCCCTCTCGCAGTACCTTTGGATCTCCCTACGACTCTTCCAAGCGATTGATAGCCATAGCGGGTATGATTTCCCGTGGTCGCTCAACAAGTTCTTCGGCCTTTGGTCGGGAGCCGAGTGAGTTCTCGCTACTTCGCTCGCGTGGGAAGAGGTTGTGGCGGTGGGGGAATCACGGAAAGAGAGCATCCATCTTACTGACAACATCTCCCGCCAGCCACCACGACTACCACCACGAGAAGTGAGCCAGATTCTTCCCTTTCGGCGACGCTGACTCGGCGCTGACCTGTCTCCCATCTTCGCAGGTTCATCGAGTGCTACGCTTCCTCCTTCCGCTACCTCGATTGGAGTAGGTCTTTTCTCCGGCGCTGTTGCACCACGAGTCACCCGGTATCGCTCCCTCTTCCCTCGCTCGGCGTTGACCCTTTCCCTCCTTCTCCTCCTCTCGCAGTCTTCGGCACAGACAAGAAGTTCCATGTCCGTATAATGTTTTAAGAGACCTTTTCTAGATCGATGACTTACCCTCTAGCTTCACAAACAGGCCTACCGCAAGTTGCAGGCGGAGCAGAAGCGAGTCGCCGAGCAGCAGGCAGCAAAGGGAGGCAAGGCGCACTGAAGCATCATGGACACCGTAGCAGACTCAAAATAAACTTAATCGACATCGTGCGTTCTTGCCATCCCGCAGACGAGAGCAGGCCGTCCTTGCTTGCGGAAGAGGAGAAGCTGCTCGGCGGGAATTACGTCTGTTCGTCCAGGTCTTTCGCGCTCGCTGGTCTCTCCTCGGCGGGCAGGAATTTGAAGCAAAACTGGTGATCAATCGTTATCAAGGTACAGACAAGCAAAGCCAAAGCACACATCTCCTCAAGCCATCATCGATCATTGCGCATCCTTCACTCGTCGTCCGAGCTTCCCTCACCCGTCTCTTCATCTCCGGTTCCCGCACCAGTCGACTGAGCGGCGTTGGGGTCAGGATCGACGGTGATGGTGACGTTGAGGTTCCTGTTCTTTCCGCGACGAGCCTCCTCGACTTCAAGGACCTGTGTCGAGGAGAACGAGAGCGAGTCAACGATCGCCGAGAAGCGGAGACGAGGAAAGGCGAAAGGCGAGGGAAGGGCGAAGGGCGAAAGACGTACGAGCTGTTTCCACTTGTATCCCTAACCTCCCCTCCTCTTCTTGCGACTCTTGGGCTGCTGCACCCAATGCAAACGTCCGTCGAGAGCGTCAAGGTCGGCTTCGGTAGCGGTCGCCTCGTCCAAATCGGCGGCCGAGAGGATGGAACGGATCGTCTGGACTCGGTCGGAGGTGGTATTGAAGTAGTTGTAGCTGGATAGGTACGAGTAGCCGTAGCCGTGGGAGTAGGAGCTGCGGTTGGCCGAGAGGACGTCGGGGTACTTGACTAGGCGCAGCGAGTTGTAGGTCGATTGCTGGATGAACTGACGGGTGACGGGGGCGAACCACGAGCTCGGGTAGTGCGTAGGCGAGTAGTCGTCGGGAGAAGTGGGGAGGGCAGCGTAGGAGGCGTTGGTGGTGGCGACGAGGATCTGCTGAATGACCTCCTTGCGCTTCTTGGCCACGAAGGCGGCGATCTGCTTCCTTATCGCGCGAAGGCTGCTCGTCCACGTCTCTTCGTTGAGTTTAGTGCCGTCATCCTTCTCCCAGAACGGCTTGATGGCCTCGAATCCGTAGAAGGCGTCGAGGGAGGGGAAGGTGTGAGTGGCATCGCCAGTCTCAGCGTCGCGGAGCCTATTGTAGCGCTTTGCGATTTGACTCTTGCGAGAAGCTTGACGCGACTGGAGAGCACGACGCTCAGCCTCCTGGCGTTGGTGAGCTTGTTGAGCGGCCAAAGTCGACTCGGCGGCGGCTTTGGCGGCGGTCCAGTCTGCAAAAGAAGAGGAAGCGAGTCAGCGCTGACCGAGGGCTCCAGAAGCTGTTGACTCACAGGCGGGGTCGGTCTGAGGCGTCGTGTCGGGGCGAGGTTTAGAGTAGCGGCGAGAGGAATTCCAGGTGTTGTAGCTGTGCGAGACGAAGAGGGTCAAAGGCGGGCTCTGTATAAGAGCAGCGAGTCTTCGTACAGCTCTTCGGTCCATCCACTATCGATGATCGCCTTCTTGAGACTGCGAGCGAGAGGTGAAGGGGTCAGTCGAGGCGTGGAGAGCGACGCCGAGGCAGCGAGCAACTCACGCTTGCTCCTTCTGACGCCTCGCCGCGCTTTCGCGGTTGGCTTGCTCCCTCGCCAGCTTAGCGAGCTGAGCCTCGTACTTGTTGATTCCCTTCTTGATGGCGGTCGCTTCCTGCGAAACGGCGATGGCGATGGCGAGTCAGCTCGGCTGGGAGTCAAACGCCGAGCTTGGCTTCCGACTCACAGTCTTGAACTTCTCGAGCCAAAGCATCTTCTTGGCGACGAACGCATCGACACGAGAGGTGTGAGGCGTACTGAGATCCCACTCGACCGACACCGGCGCCATCGCCTTCTTGGACGTCGAGCCCTTGGCGCGAAGCTGAAGGATGGCTCGCTCGGCGGTCTCCTGCTCGTCCAACGCCTGAAGCTTGTTGAGCTTATCGTTGAGTTGAGACACGAGATCTCGGCGGCTGACGGTCTCCTTGGCAGGCTTATTGCGGTAAGGGTCGACAGGAGTGACTGAGAGGGAGGAGAGTGAGGTCAGCGAAGGCGTAGCGTGAAGCTGACGAGGCGAACGTACAAGTAGGAACGCAGGAGAGAGTAGACTCGTGAAGATCAGACAGGCCGTTGCGGAGACCACGTTTGAGCTTGTTAACGGGGATGAGGCTTCGCCGAGGAAGCAGGTCAGCGGGCGGAGCTCGGTCGGGGCAGAGAGGGAAGCTCACCTCGATTCGCGGCACTTGGAGCACTCGGTGATCATCAAGTCCCAAGTGCGCATCGAGACTCTTTGCCAGCTCGTCGCGTTGCAGCGCTGCGACAGTAGCAAGTGTCAGCTCGGCGTTCGAAGACTCGACTCGAGGGCTCAAAGCGTCGCTCACCTGACATCTCCCACTTCCAAAGACCCACAAGGCGTACTGGATCTCATCCATGTCGATAGCTTCGAGGTCGGGAAGACCGAGAGCCATCCCACGACGAGCACGAGCCCACACGGGGCGGAAAGAGCGGGAGAGAACGAGAGACCGAAGGCCCTTCGAGGAGCGAGCGAGATTAAGCAGGTCGGGGACGGGTAGGTGCGAGCAGATCTGTTTGATGTGTGAGAGTGGAGGTCAATTCAAGGCTCAGACTCGGCGGGAAGGGAGAAGCGGCTCACCTCCGCGACGACGTCGAGTGGCATCTGCAGCAGAAGCTCGAGCCCGTCCTTGGAGATAAGCTTGATGTCGTGTTCAGCATGATCGGATGGAGGGCTAGAAGAGCGAGCTCGCTTGGCGGCTGTATTGGAGTAGGAGAAAGGTCAGCTCTCGCCCTCCAGAGCGCGCTGTCGCCTTTGTACGCCGGCTGAGAAGCAGGTGGACCTCAAATCACACCTAGAGTAGCCCTCCAACTCTTCTACCCTCCTACAACTCTCGAGAAGCTCTCTACGACCCGCCCGTGTCACCAGAGCTCGAGCCCGTCCTTCAACGCGACTGACGCGTCGCTGTAGCCCTACAGCTCTCGTACCAAGGGCGGAGAGCACTACAGAAGTGAATGGAGGTGTACATACGCTTCTCCATGTTGCTGCTCATCGTGATGTCCAAGTCGAGTGATGTGGAGGAGAGCAAGAGGCTCGAGCCGCTTCGAGCTTGAACTTGAGGCGAAAGCGAAAGCGCGCCGAGTCGCGTCAGAATGACATCTTGATGTGGTGCAGCGAAGGATTAATCTGTTGACGCTATCTAACGACCTTACGCCTGCGAGCTATCAAGCTTCAGACTCCTCTCGCCGTCCCCTCTACTCGCCTCTCCTCACCTCGGCCCTCGTGCAGGGGAAGATTGAGCGGCATTGGGGTCGAGGTTGATGAGGATTGGGGTCTGTAGGCTAACTCTATCTGAGCGAAGGGCCTCCCGACCTTGACAACCTGCGTAAGCGCGAAAGGCAAGACGGTCAGCGATCGCCGAGGGGTCGGAGAGGGAGATTCAAATGCCCACCACTGCTGCCTCCTGTAATGCAACCTTCTCTCCGCCTCCTAAAGACCTTGATTTGCTACACCGAAGTCATGCGATCATGGAGAGCGCCTGAAGCCGCTTCGGTCTCGGTCGCCTCCCATCGGCGGCGGTCGAGCGACTTGGACGGAGAAAAGGTCGGTCGGAGGTGGCGACGGAGGGGTGGGAGGGTTGGAATAGGGAGTTGAATAGCTACAGGCTGGCTCTGCAGCTTCGAACGAGGCCGTAAAAGCCGACGAGACGGCTACCTTGAATCGCCAAAGTGATTGCTAGCGAGACGAAGAGAGTCAGCAATCGCGCGACGCTCACATCGAGTGAAAAGAAATCCCAGAACGTACCTCGAACACACTCGTACCCTCATCGATCCTCCTCAGCCTCTTCATTCTCCCCCTCCTTCATCCTCTCCCTCCAAAACCCTCTCCCATAGCTCACACAAAGCTCCGCACCCTTCTCCACCCCTCTCGGACCGGCATAAATCGCCATCCTCCGTCCCACACCCACCACCTTCCCCTGCCCATCCTTGACCTCCCAACTCCTCAATTGAAACTCGGCGTTCGGTCGTTCGGCCCATCCTCGATAATCATTGACGAATCGAGCCTCGTTCCCTCGTTTTGTAGCATCGATACCGACGACCTCTCCATCCTCATGTCGCTCCAACGAGAGGTCATAGTCTGATTGACTGTCGGCCTCCTTCTCGAGGTGAACGACGCCGAGGTAATCGCGAATCCAGGTTCCTCGAGGGATGGCTTTGCTCCCGGCGTTGAACAGCCCTGCTTGGCCGCAGAGTGGGGATGTAGGAGGTTTGATGGCGAGACGGGGGGGAGGGTTGGGAAAGAGGGAAGGGGGACATGGAGCGCAGTAGACGGCGGCGAGGGGGTTTGGGAGGCCGGGAGAGGATACAGGTGCAGTGAGATAGGATACGGATGAGGGGAAGCTGGAAGGAGCGGTGGAAAGCGAGTTGGCGGCGGTTGACGGTGGGCCCTTCGAGGAGGAAGCTGGAGGTCCGCGAGAGCCGCCCTGTAGGGTTGTTAGCGGGGGCTAGTGTCATGGGATAGTGATAAGATCTCACCTTTGCCATCCTGTAGCCTTAGAGCCCCGCGACACGAAACAGTTCAAGCAGGAGTGAGACGAAGGAGAGAAAGAGCGGAAGGCGCGTTTCGAGCTTAAGTTGAAGGAAAGCAAGGGGGCGAGCCTGCTGCAGTGCAGGTCAGAGAGCTCTTTCGCAGCACTCTTCACTGTCAGCCGCTCTGCGGGCTTCCTTCGCTCAGCCTCAGCAGGGGAAAGGGGAAACGCCGAAGCCGGAGCCAAGACGACTCGTTGGCCGACCAAAGTACAGCAGGCAGAGTCGCCATGCTGAGCCTCAAAAGCATCTTCAAAACTCGCTTGCAGACTCTCAAACCACTCGGAAGCCACCACCAGCTCCGCCAGCAGCGCCGAACTCGCACTCGGTCCTCGTTCAAGCGCCGAGCTACTCTTTCCTCGTTCACGCGCCGAGCTGCTCTCTCCTCGCCTCTCACGTAACAACACTGACACACTCTAGAATCGGGGTCAACTGCGTGGTTTGCACAGCCAACACTCCCACACAAACTACAACGCCCTCGCCAACTGCCCAAAGCGTCATCGAAACCGTCCCACGACACTCTAGTTGGCCGCACGAACGAGGCTGTTGATAAACTGCTCCCTCTTTCCGAGCTCTCCACCCTCGATGAAGGTCTGTGCGAAAGAAGGGAGGCCGAGTTAGCGAGCTGCAGGCGGGAAAAGGAGAGAGCGCCGAATCGGCTACGTACCCTGAACTTGCGAGTCCTGGATCCGCCGAGAGGGTTGCTGAGCTTGAATGGCCAAAGGAAGCTACAGAAATGAGAATCCGAGGTCAGTATGGCGCTCAGCGAAGATAAAGAGCGCGAGAGAGCGACGGCGGCGGCGACCGAGAGCGGTTGTGCCCAGTTTTACAGGGAATGTAACGTACTTGGAAACAGCCTTGAAAGCGGGTCCGCAGGTGGCGATCTCGTGGACAATGTCCTCAATCGAGATGATACCGTGCTTGCCGAGAGCCTCCTCGATGACCTGGTTGGAGGAAAGGGGGATGCGCTGCTTGTTGATCTTGCCGTATCCACGCTTGTAGATGAGCTCGCGGATGGTCTTAAGGTTGGGCTCTCTGTAGGTGTGTAGAGTAGGGGAGTAGAGGAGAGGAGAGAAGAGGAAAGGAGGGTCAACGCCAGCTCCGAGATCACTCGAATCGGGAGCAAGGCAACGCACCCGTAGGTGATGTAGGGCTCGACAAGGAGGAGCATCTGGGTAGTAGCCTTGGTGACCTTGACGAAGACTCCGTTGTTGATCTGGAGGAGACGGAGGAGCTGCAAGATCTTGCGGGGCTTGGGGGCGATGTTGTTGATACTGCAGAGGGTGCGGCGGGTCAGCGATCGCTCTCGTAACTCTTCGAATACATCCAAACAAACTCACCCCTTGATGCGCATGACGAAGTAGACCTTGGGCTGGGCGGGGACGTAGAAGTCACCCGAGGCCTTAGCGGCGCGCCTCAGGCGGATCTCCTCGCGCTCGGCCTTCTTGTACTCGTTGACGTACTGCTCGGCGCGCTTGAAGATGACCTGACGCTTGGCCTTGCGGGCCTGTTGGGAGAAGAGCAGCGGTCAGCGGAACCATTCCCTCGACCTCGGCGAATTGACGTTGGTGTCCCCTCCTGCTCAACGCCATCAACACGGTCGTCTTCTCCATCATTCCCTCGTTCGGCTGATCCCGTACAGCCCTCCTTCAGCCCTCCAGCAACTTCGGTAATGCGTCTGCCTCGAATCGCTCCCCGCCGGCCTCCTCCGCCGCTCTTCAACAGCATCTCGTCCTTCCTGTGCACTCCCATCTGTAGCGCATCCAAACGAGCGATACGAGCGGGCGAGCGAGAGGTCGAAAGGGAGGGGAGGGATCCGAGCTGGTCCGAATCGTCGAGGGCCTCACCTTGCGGGCCTCAAGGGCAAGGGTCTTCTTCTCCTCGCGAGTCTTCTCAGTCGACTTGCGCTTCTGCACGATGTCATAAAAGACTTGTAAGCGATCATTTCTAGCCGGTCGAATCGCCTACAGGGGCAGAGGTTCCCCCTGCAGACGGTTCGAAGCAAATCTGGTTGACGGACCTTGAGAAGGGTCTCGGGAACGAGGACGTCCTGGAGGGAGGGGACGGTGGTGCTGTATAGGTGCAAAAACAAAGGTTAGCTACCGCCCTTGCTTCCCTGTAAGCTGTAGTCCCCCTCATCGTCCAGCATCTCCCCCTTCATCTCAGCCACTCCCGTTCTCAGCTTCCTGCCATCCGTTTTGGCTGAGACTTGGTTGAGGGGGCCAGAGGAAGGTGTAGAGTCGAATGGTATGTAAGAAAATCGACGGACGACGACATGAATGTAGTGGGCGACGAGACAGAGCGCAAGAGACGTCGGCTGGCTTCGATTTTTCCACCCTCCCCGGCCTCGATTCGCTGGCAGGCGGCACACTTTTCTCAGGGTCAACGCCTGCAGCACGCTGAGCTGTCGAGCTACCCCCCAACGCGGTCCTGCAATTTCAGGTAAGAACAGATTGAAACGAACAAGTCGACTACAACCACTCATCGCCGAGCAGCCGGAAGGGCGGATCTTACTCTCATGCACATCTTAAAATTTGCTGAGGGAGACCCAAGAGCTCAAAAACTAGTCCCGGACAGCTGCCGAAGCGTGTACTGCACCCCATCAGCCTGCAGAAGCCGGCCGAGTTCGCTTCTCGGCGAAGGAAGGGAGGCTCCAACTCGTGCTTTTAGATTACTTTTGATAGACAGCACTACTCCTCCTCCCTCTCTCAATCTCACTCAATAAATGTAAGGAATGATGCTGCACAACAAAGCTCATCAGCACACGCTCCAACGCAAGCTCGGCTTAGAGGCAACTCACCGCGAGGGCACAATCTTCTTATAAGTCTCCCAATCCTTCTTATACTTGTGAGCGCAAGCCTCATCATCCCTCATCTGACGGTGAACGAGGAGGATGGCGAAAAAGATGACATAGTAGTAAGGGATTGGGGAAGAGAAACCGGCGGGCAAGCACCAGGCCCAGGACATTAGCCAGTCGCCCATGCTGTTGAGGGCGAAGAGTTAGCGAGATGGTGATGAAGGAGAAGGGAGCACGTACTAGTTGGGGTGACGGGAGAGACCCCACCAGCCCGAGGTGAGGAGCTTGGTTCCACGCTCGGTTTGGAGGAAGGTGCGGTCTGTACGGAAGCAAGTCGTCAGCTGTGGCCCCTACTCTACGTCCTCGCTGTTCAACCTCCTGCCTCAAACTCACTCTTGGGGTTATTCCCCTTCCTAAACTCATTCTTCTCATTGTTGCTTCCACGGAAGATGGTGTATCCTACGAGTTGAACGGCGAGGATTCCAGCGGTACCGAGGAGACCGATATCGACGGGGTGGAGGGCGAGGTAGCGAGCTGTGGTCGAGTAGGTGAAGGGAACCCAGAGGAGATCACCGACTGCGAGCATGAACCCGAAACCGTCGGTCGTGATGTCCTAGAATGGATGGAGAGGGTCAGCGAAGGCTGGAGAGGGAAAAGAGCCAAACGAACCATGGTGGTGAGGATGGCGGGCTAGCGAGGGAAGAGAATCAGCGACGGCCTCAGGACTCGGCGCGAAGAAGAAGGCTCACCTCGTTCCACTCCGCGTCGAGAACATACCACGAATGGAAAGCGACGGTCAAGAGGATACTATCGGTGATCCTTCCGAGGTCATTCCATTGCTTGGCGACGAAAGCGAGGTCGATAATGACCCAAAGGATGAGTCCGGGTCGCATCTCGTTGAAGGACTTGATGTCGAAGGTGCCGATGCGAGGGTTGAGTCCACGGCCGATGAACCACTGTTTGAGGGAAGGAACAAGATCAGAGATGAGAAGGAGGAGGAGGAGCGATAGAACGAACGTTGTAGAGAGGGCTCGAGGTGTTTCCTCCGAGAGCGAGCATCGGCTGCTCGATGGCGTTCTTGTAGCCAAAGTGAGCGGCGATATCGGATTGATGGCTCTGGGCGTAGACGAAGCAGGCCTATTTGATTTGACGAGCAGAACGAGTCAGTGACGAGCGAATCGAGGTCCGAAACGAAGGCTCACCTGAACGAACGACATGGCGGCGGCGGCCGAAATGAGCTCGGTGTAGTGGTTGACGATGTAAAGGAGAGGTCCGACTCCACGAGTGAAGGTGGTAATGGCGATGAGAGCGAGGGTGAGGGCCATGGTGAAGAAGGCTGCGAAGGGAGGTGGGATCAGCTCGGCTTCCAACGATCGGCGAAGGCAAAGACTGACCGTTGTGGGTGTACTTGAGCTTCTTGCCATTCCTGAGCTCTACGCCTTCAAGCTCCTTACCAGGCAAGACTGCCCAGCAGACGACGGTCCAAAAGTACCAAGCGCAATACACTCCGGTCGCCTGCCAGCTCCAGAGTCCCTTCCACCAATCGAGCGAGCTCATGGCTTCCCAACCTTGCTTGTGAAAGTCGATAAAGCTCGACATGGGCCAGGCGGGGCAGGCATTCTCGCTACAGGCGAGGGTGAGCCCTGGGCAAAGGGGAAAGCGAGGCGCGTGAGCTCGAGCTTCTTTGAGAGGAAGATGCGGAACGTACAGTAAGAGAAGAAGGGTACAGCTAGAGTTACTCCCAATGCGCCTGCTGTGCCCCCAAACTCGAAATTGGTCGATCTGGGAGCAGCGACGTAGCTCCCGGCTGGTTTCGAGCTGGCCATGAGAAGCGAGTGGTTCGACGCGTCTGGTTGAAGGTGTAGAAGGGTACAGAAAGGGCTGAGGGAGCAGAGCCGAGTCGAATCGAGTGATTGGTAGGAAGCAAAGAGGCGCTGCAAAGGCCGAGCTGAGATCCAGTCGTTCGATGGTTCGGATCCGAAGGCAAGGAGCGAGTGCTCGCTTCCTCAGGCCTTTCTCTCGGTTCCGCTTTCTGCATCGCATCAGCTCATCTCGATGCTGGCTCGGCGGGTAGCTGTAGACCTTAATGACGGTCACGCCCTGCTAGCAGTATTAGTCTCGGCGCTCGCTCCTTCTCGGCCAGCCAACAGCGGTTCCCTCAGCTCAGCTCGACGAGCAGCGGCCAATCCGTCGCGTTATATCTCGCATCGCGCTTATTCGACTACAGCAGCAACCGCATCTCCAACACCATCACGGCCACGCTCTTCTGCACCTGAACAAGCTCATGCAGACGAGACGAGACGGAGATTTTGCGACCTGGCGGTGAGGGAGCGGTTGGCGGAGGAGAGAGATGCAGGATACGAGGGACCGATAGCGTCTACCAGTGGTGAGTTTTGAGCCTTTCTCTCGAATTCATCGCAGCTAAGGCTCTCTTCCACAGCCGTTACGCTCGATTCGCCAGCTCCTCCGCTCGCTGGTCCTCCTCCAGCAACGGCAGCAGCCAGTCGACCGCCTCACTCCAAATCACGTCTACCGGCTACTTCCACACCATTTCCTCTCCTCAAATCCCTCCGCTCGGCGCAGCGTCTCTCGCCCGGCGCTTCCCCCTCCTCCCTCCTCGCTTCGCAACGTCCTATCCTCTACGACGACGAATCCGACGCTCAACATCCTCCCACCCCTCCTCCACCCATCGCATTTCTTCCCCAAGCCGACGGACCTAATCCCCATCTCCTCAGCGCGGCACTGCTGCAGGCCATCTTTCTCGGCGCGAGCGCGATGGGACTTCTCATGAGGAAACGAGTGAGGAATGATGGAGGGAAAGCGAGGGCGATGGATGATGGAAGAGAAGAGGATATCTTGGATGATATGGTGGTCCAGCGACGGTGGGCTATGGAGGAGCTGGAGACGAGGAGGAAGGAGGGGGAGCTGGCGCTGGACGACGTCCCGGCGCTCAACCTTCTCCTCTCCGCCTACGCCGAGGTCGATCCAGAGGTTTCCGTCGACTGGGAGAAGCAGATGTCAAACTTGGAGCGCAACGGGGAGAAGATTGCTCTCCTACAACGGCGTAAGATGGGCCTCGAGCGCGTCGCTTCCCTCCTCGCTCAATTCGACCGACGCGCCCTTAAACCCGATCACTGGACTGTACTCGCCGTTCTCGCCTTCGCCAACCCCAAGGACTCGCCTTCGATCAAAGCGCTGGATGAGAGCGCCTTTGGACAGTCGCAACCCGTCCTCACCGAGTGGGCATGGAAAGCCTACGCCGAGCTCGACTCCGCCGGGACCACCACCTCCGCCGTCACGACTGAGGCGCATCTCACCATTATTCACACCTTTGTCCAATTCCTCGATTCGCCTCTTTCCGACTCGCTCCCTCCCAACACGCGACGCAAGATGCTTACCTCCATCTCCTCGCGCTTCCTTCCCTGGTCCTCCTCTTCCACCACTCTGCCTTCCCCTCCTCCCTCCCTTCTCCTCCAACTCGGCCTCCTTGCACTCCACGCCCGCTGCACCAACATCGTCACTCCCCTCATCACCGAATCGCTCCTCCCACCGCGCGAGCGCCAGTCCCTCGCTCTCGCCATCCTCGAAGCCGCTTCCATCGACGAGGAATGGCGACAGAATCGAGATCTCATTCGATTTGTCTGCGAGACGTTGGTGGACGCGATTACGGCGTTGTGCAAGACGACTCGGCGGGAGGAGCTCGACATCCCTCTCCTCGAGCGAGCGAGTCGGTTGCTGATCGAAGGGTTCGGCGTCGACATTCCCCTCGAACCGTTCATCGTTTCCCTTCTCGTCACCCACCTCCGCCTTCCCGACGGTCACTCCCTCTTCTCCCCCGATTTCCTCACCTACATCCTCACCTCCCTCATCAACGCCCGTCAACCTTCCTCCGCCTACCGCATCTTCTCCCTCATCCCCCGCCCTCATCGCACGACTCGGCACTACTACCCCCTCCTTCGCTCTCACCACCATCGTACCGGTCGAAACGCCTGGCAAGAGCTGCAGGAGCGCTGGGCCGCCAAGGAGATCCGACCCGAGGTCAAGGCGTGGGAAGCTCGGCTCACGGGGCTCATCCAAGCTGGCTCGGGAGGGGGAATGGCGCCGAGCAAGAATGGTCCTTCGACGACGCGAGCGATTAATAGGAGAAGAGCGAAGGAGGCGCTCGAGTTGGCCGATCAGGACCTCCTTCTACTCCAGAAGCATGGGATTGCTCGCTCGACAAAACTTTCCAACAAGTTTCTGAAGCTGTCGAGTAAGGCTAGTGATGAGCCGAGTTGGAGGAGGCATGTTGGGAGGCAGTGGAGGGATGTTGAGGAGGCTTCGGCGGGCGTGGTGGGAGGGGAAGGAGGTCAGGAGGATGAGGGACGGAGGAGGAGTAAAGCGGTGAGGGGCAAGGTGGACGAGGCGACGAGAGTAATCATGGTGGGACGGCACTTGGAGAGCTCAGATCGAGGGCCGAGGAGCAGCAGTTACGGGAAGAAGCAGATCAGGGAGATGAAGGAGGAGTTGGCGAAGGGGGAGAGGTCGATGCATCGTCGCTTTGGAAAGGGAGGCAGAAGGGCGCCCGAGGAGCAGGAGAAGGTCGACATCCTCCCCAACATCGTTCTCAACTCCCTCACTCGCTGGCCTCGCGAGATCAACACCGAAACGCTCGTCAAACTCGCCGCTCAATCCCTCAACATCGACCTCTCTTCCTCCTCCTTCCCACGCTCCCCATCCTCCCCTCCTACCACCCTCCTCGGCCTCACGATCGACCCTCAGCCCATCCCGACTCCCGACCAGTTCAGCATGCTCCGCCGACCGGCTTATAGGACGTTGTTGAAGGCGTTTAGGAATCGAGGGGAGAGGATGTATCATAGGAGGTTGTTAGAGCGGTTGCAGGTCGAGGAGAGGTGGGTGAGAAGGAAGGCGATGGGGTTGGATCGAGGGGAGGAGCCGAGCGAGGGGGAGATGGCGTAGATTGGTGCAGGATGACGGAAAGACAAGACGAGCAGCCGATGAGCTCTCGCATAGACAACATCAAGCTTTTGTTTGCTGCGAAAAGCTTGAGGTTGAGCGAGCCAGCGCGAAACCGCCCTCCGAAATGCTTCGCTGTCGCTCTCGCTCTCGAATTCAGCTCGTCGTGGAAATGGTACAACACCGACATTCAAGTCTACCAAATAACAGCTCCAAATGACAGCTCTACTGCTGACTAACAGCTCATCTACGCCGTCGCCTTGGGCAAAGGAACGAGGGGTGTCGGCCGAGGGATGCTCGGGTCCATCATGCGCTCGAACAAGATCTGCGTGTATCGCGCGTCGTTTCCGGCGTTGTGAAGACGCTTAGTAGGGACCTGTTGAAATACGAGACGAAGGTCAGCGTCTGCTCAATCGAGAAAGGAAGGCGAAAGGAAGCCAAGCACTCACCTCCAACACCTCGCAACATTTGCCCAACCCCTTCTGATACGGCACACCCGCCCAAGCCGAATACAGCGCCTGAGTATCACAGACAAGAAGCCCCTCCCTCGGCACGCCTTGCTTTGATGCAGCAGCAGTAGCGACCGACTTTGCGAAGAATTCGTGTTCGAAGCCGAGGATGTGCAGGGCGCGAAGGTCGGCGCGAGGGTCGTGGAAGATGAGGAAAAGGGGTTGGTTGGCGGAGAGGGTTTCGAGAGTGGCGTAGAGAAGGTTGAACGTCGCGCTGAGACTGAGTTGAACTGAGGTGCCAAAGTCGAAGTGCTGCGAGAAGGAAAAGCGTGAGTACTTGAATCATCCCGACAAGAGAAAGCAAGAGCGTACTTCACGAGCGTCGGGTGACCAGCGACCGTTTCGACGGGAAAGATGCTCCTTTATGACTGGGCGAGAACGAGAAGTCAGCGCCGAGCTTGCTCTGCGATGAAAGGCCTCCACTCACTGATATGCTGATCATCCCTGCGCTCCGTGACGCTCCCGTCGTCCTCCTTAATGAACTCGGTAACGCTCCACCCAAACTCGGTCAAGCAACTCGCTGAGTACTCCCACATCTCGACATCTAAGCTCAAGAACGCCGCTCCTCCCTCCTTCTTGGCCCTCATCCACGTCCCGCGAGTAAGGTCGAGCTCCTCGTTCCACTTGACGAGTGAAGCTTGCTCTCTGGCGAGTTTGGCGGCTTCCTGCGCTGGCGTGAGGGTGGGTTTCGGTCGTTTCGGTTCGGAGCTGGCCGCTGAGGATGGTTCGGGAGAGGATTCGACGGAAGGGGAAGGGGTAGGGAGGGAGGTGGCGGATACGAGTCGTTTCCGATAAGCGGCGGAGGCAGAGGGGGCGCCTGCCTCGCTCGGCGCGGCGGTGGTGGTGGTTGGTTCGGCGAGAGTATCCTGCCCCTTCCTCTGCTGCTGAGGAGCCCGAAGAGCCTCGCGCGCACTCTTCAAACCCGCCAATCGCTGCCTCAACGCTGCCGTATCCGTAAACCGCACCCTCTTGAGCTCCTTGATCTGCTCGGCCGGCCACTCCCACTCGGTGTCCCAGTTTGCCTTCAACCAAGGGTAAGATACACCACGCTCCAGCATCGCCGACCAAGCAGCCTTGATCTGGCCCACGGAGTAGAATAGTCGAACCTGACCGCTGGCCGTCTTGCCTTCGAAGAGGGTGAGCGATCCGTCGGCGTTGGCGAGAGGGGAGGCGTGGAGCGTGTTGGGAGTGAGGTTTTCCGCGCGCCATTGCGCAGCTTTAACGTTTCTTTCCAAGATGGCACGCCATTCGACCGAAACTGTAGAGATACAGCTCGTTAGCAGAAGCGCTGGCGAAGGAAGGTAAAGCAAGCTTACGAGTCCTCCAGCGAACGAGCTTCTGGGGCAACGGTAGCTTCCCCTCGGGGGCCACTGCGTTGTGTAGCAGATCTAATCGTTGCTGCTCTGCGCGCCGTTCCCGCTCGGCTTTGTTCGGCGACCCTTTGCTCTTGAGTGCGGCGGCGGCGACGCTTGTCGAAGCCGAGGGGGAGGGCTTCTTCTTCTTGGGCTGAGTTTTGATGTTGGTGATAGTACCCATCGGTAAAGGAGGCTTTGGCGACTTCTTGACGCGCTTGGGTTTTGCGACGGCGGCGGCGGCGGAGGGGGAGGGGGGTTTAGCAGCCTTTGTCGCGTAGAGACGAGCTCCGGCGGCTGCTGGACGAAGAAGAGCCTGCAGCTTGACGGTAGACGATACGCTGCACCAGATTCCGATACTGGCGGCGAGCGAACAGTGAGAGCGACGAGGTTGAACGAAAGCGAAAGGGCAAGGGGACGCAAAGTCAGTCGACCCCGTCCGGATGAAGGAGTGCAGGAGTTGTAGTGAGGTACAAGATGATCTCAAGGGTAGGAAAAAGAAGTTGTGATATTATTCAGAGCTTTGCTTTTGCTTCTCTCGAGATCTCGATGCACTACAGCGCAAAGCCGAGTTCGGCGCTCGCTTCGCAGGCCATCGGTCGGGGGAAGGGCACTCAAACTCAACCGCAGATGCAAAGCAGGACCACAGCTTACTCCGCCCCCATCCTTCAATGCTTGACTTTCTTCTTGACGGGCTCGTCGTCGTCGCTGTCCGAGTCACTGAGGCAACGAGCGAATCCTCCTCCTTCGGCCTCCTCCTCCTCGAGCGTCTTCGGCTTGACCGCCTTGGCTTTCGAAGGGTGGCTGAGATTGTGATTTTTGAGTCCCGCTTCGACTTCGCTGGGGGTCATGAAGTCTGCAGGAGGGCCGACGATGAGCGGGGAGAGTCAAAGCCAGCGCCGAGAGACGAGAGACGAACCATGCTTGCCGTAAAGGATGGGGTTGATGTGGGAGTCGTGGTTGGCGTAGATACCGAGAATAGTGTAGGCGTCCATCTTGTAGCCAGAAGTCTTGATACCGAGCTCCTCGACGAGAATCTTCTGGACCGAGGCGACTCCCTTGTGATCCCAGCTATCTTCACAGTAGACGCAGATGCAGTAGTTGCTGTGGGTAGTAGAGAAGATCAGTTAAGGCTTAGCGAGTTGATTCGAAAGGCGACAAAACCCACTCGTAGCCGTTGCGGAGGTGAGTAGCGACCTTGGCGCAGAGTAGAGTACGTCCAACGCTCTTGAAGGGTCCATCCTCTTGAGCGAGAGCCTTGACAATCTTTCCCCAGATGTACTCGATTTCCTCGGCCCTCTTGAAGATGAGCCACTTGCCCGAGACGATGTTGGACTCTTGAGCCAGCGCCGAGACCGAGCGAATGAACCTCTCGTGAGCGAGCGATTCCTGTTGTGCGGTAGGTCGTCGGTCAGCGCTCATCTACACTTCCTCAGAATGTAATCTTCCCGCTCGAAAGATGAGAAACTCACCCCGACGACCTGACAATCCGCGAGGAGACGATCCACGAGCAGCTGACCCTTGGCTTGGAAAGCAGCGAGACGGTCGGGGTCATCCCTCAAGCGAGGCCTCATCCCATCGCCTTCCTTAGTCCTGATCCTGTAAAGCGGCGCGAAGTACAGCGGGTCAGTTCGAGCGCGCGCGAGAAGGGGGCGGAGCGAGATTGTCTGCAGCTCACCAGTACCAGCCAGTCTTGATGTCGCTACGGTTGTCGGAGGGTCTGTAGTGCTCGAGAAAGCGTTTGACTTCGCTGGAATCGCTGTTGGGGCAGAGGAGCTGTTGATCGAAGAGCGAGAGGTCAGCGCGAGTCGAGCGCGTCGCTGGAGCGCAAGCGGGAGAGACTCGCTGTAGCTGTAGGCGAGTCAGAGTCAGTGTTAGTACCACGATAGCCGTACTCGAGACGACTCACCCTCGGATTTGTCCACCATTGCTCGAGGGCGAGAGAACGAAGCGAGCGGGCGGAGGGCAAGAGAGGGGGCGGCGCTCGCAGGAGAAGAGGTCAGCTTGTCTCGCACTTCAAGCAAAGGATCAGAGCTAGAGATCTGTATCAGAGCATATCGCTCGCTCTCTTCCTCTCCATCGTCAACCGACTCGAGCTCTCTCGCCCGAACCCCCTTGCGCCGAACCGGTCGTTGCACTTCACCTCGCAGGGCGGAAGGGGGAGGGGGAAGGGGGTACAGACATCACAGAAAACTAAAGCTAGTACAAGCAAGTAACCTTTCAAACCTTGATCTTCTTCTCGGGAGGTTCATCATCCTCGCTATCGCTAACGGGAGCGAATCCACATCCTTCGGCTTCCTCCTCCTCCAACGTCTTGGACTTGACGGCCCTCGCTTTGCTCGCCGTTTCGGGGTTGGCTTCGCGAGCGGCCATGGCGGCGTCGATCTCTTCCTTGGTCATGTAGTCTGTGGAAGAGGAGCGCCGAGGGTCAGCAATGGAGCGCGATTGGAAGGGCTTGCTGAAAGGACGATCTCCGAGGGCAGGGTATGGCGGCCTCGACGCTGCGTTGAAGAATGAGATACTCACCGTTCTTGCCGTATAGCGACGACTTGATCTTGCTAGGGTGCTTGGAGTCGATGCCGAGGATCGTGTTGGCGTCGCACTTGTACGCTTGACTGACGAGTCCCAGGTCCTTGACGAGGGCGACAAACGCAGCCTTGACTCCCTCCTTGTCCCACGAATCGTCGCAGTAGACGCAGATCACGTAGCCGCTGTGGAGGGAGACGAAGGTCAGCTTCGCCGAGGGAACAGCTCGAGGAGGCAGAGCACGGCTCAAGGAGAGAGAGCACTCACCCGCTACCACCATCCTGAACAGCAGTCGACACCTTCGCGCAGTGCACCGAGCCAGCCTTGGCGAGCGCTCCATCGGCCTTAGCGAGCGCATTGACGACCTTCCTCCAAGTCGAGTCGACGCCCTCGGGCCCAGGGTAGAGCAGCCACTTGCCGGAGAGGACGCCGTGCTTTTGAGCAAGCTTCTTGACACCGGCGTTGAACACCTCGTGCGCGATCTCGCGAACTGTAGTCGAGCGGGCAAGGAAGTCAGCTCGGCGATGGCTCTCGAGAGCGAGGCGACTCACGCTCCTTCTGACTCTTAATGCCCTGCTTTTTGTTGCCGCGGACGGGAGCCTCGTCCTGTGAGATCAAGGTGAGCTACTTGTCGCCTGTACAGCTCAGCGCTACACACCTTGATCCTATTGCACTCGGCCGTGAGTTCAGCCTCGAGTTCGGCGCCCTCCCTCTCAAAAGTGGTGCGTCCGTCCGACTCTACATCCTCAGCAGGCTTGTCTTGACCTTTGCGTCCCTCCTTGTTGATGACCCTGTACAGCACAGCGCGTTCGCCCAATGTCAGCACGCGGTCTGAGCTCCCAAAGCTGGTGTAATCGAGCTCTACGCACCAGTACCAACCTCCGAGGATGTCTTGACGGTTGGAAGAAGGCTTGTAGGTGCTGAGAAACGTCTCGGTGTCGTCCGTGGGGCCGAAGAGCTGCAGAACCGCGCGCACAAGTCAGTCTGAGCTCCTGCGGGTGAAATCGAGAGCTACAGAGGCGTACAACAGCTGTTGATGGGATTGAAGTCAGTGCACAGTACGTTGCGAGCACGCCTGTTGCTGTAACTCACCGTCAACGGAATTCATGTTAGACTCAGCGGAGGTGGTGGAGCGCAAGCTGGTCGAGCCGCTCTTGGCTTCCTACCGTTCGCTTCGCTTCGGCTTAAAGTCGCTCGTATCGCTTGTGAGCAGTCTAGTACAGTAGCGATGAGACTGCACCCAGCTAACCTGCACTACAGACTACACCAACCCACCGGCAATTCGCGTAAAGCAGCTCGTTTCGGCTACTTGGTTTGCTTCTCACACGACTTGTGAGTAGTAACGAGAGCAGGGACTTCTCCATACAGTCACTGACAGACTCTGCAGCCCTACAGCAACCCGCCCATCTCCCTCAGAACCCGCTCGGCTCATTCGTCGCTTAGCCGGCCCCCTCATCTCGTTCGCTCGTCATGGCTACGAACGGCGCTCCTCGGTCCACCAGCGCAGGAGGAAGCAAATCTCGTCTAAGCCAGCTCCGTGCTCACTACCGCGCCGCCACCAGCGCCTTTCTCGTTCGCGATTACGGCCAGACCGCTATCTCGCTCGAGGAAGCGCGGTTGCTGCTCCCTCAAGGCGGCAAGGAGGATGCATGGCTCAGCGCGCTGGTGGAAGGAAGAGAAGAGCCAGAACTCGACATGGAGAGGAAGCTCGCCATCTTTCGCATCACCTTCCTAGCGACCGTCGCTTCCTCCTCGCCTTCGCCTTCCTCACTCGAGCTCTACCCCGCCGCCATCTCCAAGTTGCTTTCCCTTCCTCCTGCGGCCCTCATCCCAACTCTCTGGCACTCCCTCCTTCCCTCAACCGAAACCTCCTCCCCCGCCGACCTCGGCACCGGCCTCGACGTCTTCCCCACCCCTTCCGCCGCTTTCCTCCACCCCTCCCTCATCGTCGCCCTCTCACTCGGTGCTCTCAAGATCGAACAACCAGCTCAAGCTCGTGCGGTCCTCGAAGCCTGGTTCGGCAGCGTCGGCGAGTCGGTCGAACGAGTCGCTTGGGAGGAGAGCGGAGTCGCCGACTGGGCGGGAGAGTTCTCCCTTTCTGGTGGAGGAGAGGGGATGAGTAGCTCCGGGATTTTGAGCGGTCCTCCTCCTGCTGGGACGAAGCCCGAGCCGAGGAAGGCCCTCCTGGCGAGCTGGATCAAGGCGATGGATCTGCTCGTGCTGCACGTGATGCCTCGTCTCGGGGAATGGGAGGCTGCTGGAGATTTCGTGCGGTTGCAGGGGGTTGAGAATGGAGGATGGGTGCCCGATTTGCGTGTCGAGGTGAGCCTTTTGGGCCTTTCGACGCCTCTCCTCCCCCGCGCCGAGCTGACCTCCGCTCTTCTTCTGGTCCACAGGCCGCTCTCGCTCAACTCACTCAGCTACAACAACAAGAGGCGCTCGCACACGCTTCCCGTCTCCAACGCCAACGCCAACAGAAGGAGCAGCAAGCTCAAGCCGACTCGGCCGCCAAATCTCGCTCCTCGCGCCGAGATGCGAAGGGCAAAGGGCGAGCTCCATCCTCCCCTCCTCTCCCCCAAGATCGCACGAAGGGAGCCAACAACTCTTCCTCGGGCGGCTCATCCAGCTCTTCGGCCGGCAAGCCTTCCCCTCCCGCCTCGCCATCCAAAGCGACGTCGAGCTCCCGCCCCGCCGCCGCCGAGGAAGCACCATCGACGGGCTTCGCTTCCCTCCGCACCTCTCTCAGCTCCTACCTCATACGTTCCTCACCCTCGCACGACACCCTCACCCCCAATGGCTCGACCTTCGTGCCCCCTTCCTCCGCGCTCTCTCGCCTCCCCCTCGTTAGGACGCTCTTGCAGAGCATCGAGAACGACCCTCTGCGACTGTTGAGCTTCATTTGCGCTTTCTTGGCGTTATTGGGATGGGTGAGGAGGAGGAGGAGAAGCGGGAAGAAGGGACTGGGCGTTGGTGAGGGATTGGCGAGAGTCGGTGAGGGGGTTAGTTGGGGCGTTGGGAGGGTTGTTGAGGTCGTTCGCATGGGGACGAAAGTGACGCAGTTGTAGTATCAAGAAATCGAATTGGATCTGCTATTGACTACTGGTGCACTAATCCTCCGCTATCGATCTCAAGCTTTCCTCGAGTTCATCATCGCCGAGCGCCTCTCGAGTCCGAATCTGTACGAGAGAGAGAAGGATGAGCGCAACGTCCGAGAAGCTAGCGCAGAAGCAGACACTCACCAAGCATCAGCATGGCGTCTCGTAATGGTATCCTCCTTGGCAGCTGCAGATGCCCAACGCACACTTCACGGCTCCCTTCAGCTCGATGTTCTGCTCGGCGCACAACCCGACAAGCTTCTTCCCCCCCTTCTTCGAGTACTCCTCGGGCCACTTCATAGACCATGGGACGATTCTCCCTCCCTTCATCTTTCCTAGCCCACACACATGAAGGTCAAGGGTTTTGAGCGAGGGGAGCTTCGTCGACAATCCGGGTTGGAGCAAAGGAATGAGGTCGCCGATCGTGAAGGGCGAGTTGTGGCCGAGGCGGAGCACTTCGAGCTCCTGAGCATAGTGAAGGTGACCGAAGAAGGGCGGCGTGTAGACGTCGGCGTTGAGATAGAGGCGTTGGAGGTTGGGGAAGAGGGCGCCGATGGTGTTGAGTTTGGGAGACGCTTGTGCTGCAGGATGGGAGGACAAGCGGGGGGAATCGAAGACGTCAAGCTCCAAGAACTCCAGGGTTTTGGGAAGAAGGGCGAGGTGTTTGGCGAAGGCGGGACTGAGCTGACGGACTCGGATCGCGAGCTCGCGGAGCGCCGTAAACGACTCGAAGATGTAGCGACATTCTTCTCCGAGGGTGTCAAAGTTGTTGAGTGTGAGGCTGATGAGCCTCCAGCTGTGTGCCGGAAGAGGGCGAGTGCTCGGCGAAGTGTTGGCGAAAGGTGCGAGGTCGAAAGGAAGCTGTCTGCAAGGTCCGCCCTCGAGGATGATTTCTTCGAGAGCCGGGAGACGACTGGCGCTGACGAAAAGCGACTTCTCGTCCTCGGTGAACTGATCACCGTCGGTCAAGTGGACACCAACCGAGCTCAAATGCTCGGCAACGCCTGGTTGGTAGAAATCGGAGAAGGCGTAGGCAGCGAGTCCCTCGGAGAAGGTGTAGAAGCCCTCCAGGGAGACTAGTCGGCGGAGGATGTCGATGAGAACGTCTCGCCACTGAGAAGATTGGTGTCGCCGAAGGGCCGAGCCTGCACAGCGCCGAAAAGCGACCCATCAGCTCTCGCTTCGTTCACCTCGAGCGCTCTCGCCTGGGATGAGGGATAATATCACTCACGGATGTATACGGGGACGCTGTCCTTGTTGCGCGAGACGCCAATCGACTTGACGAGCCTTGCAAGGTCGGGATTTTGAACCGCCTGGTGAAATGCGAGGATTTGCGACTTGCGGCAGAGGTCGACAGTCTCGTAGAGGGAGATCAAAGTGTAGGGAAGCAAGTCGCGACAGATGACGAGGTTGCGAATCGTGATCTTTGCCTCGAGGAAGATGGGCGTGAGCAGCTCGGGCGGGAGGGAGAGCAAGTAGGGCTGTGTCGGAGGGGAGAACGAGGGTCAGCTGTAGCTCAAGAGCAGCAGAGTAGAAAGAAGAACTCACGAAGCGTCCGTCTGCCATACTGGGCGAGCGAGCGAGCGGGCGGTGAAGCAAACGAGAGCTAAGCGAGCGACAGCTTCAGATCAACACGCTGTTGAGGTGCAGAGGGTTAGCCTGAGGTCGAGAAGGCTAGATCGAGAAAAGAGCTTACTCCGAATCTTCTACAGCGGCGCTGAAGCAACGAGGGCGAAGAGCGAGCGAGCGAGGTGAGATGGAAGAGCGAGAGAGGCAAAGGCGAGCGCTGGCACCGTTTCGATCGATTCGTGCTCGAGAGGCAGCTTTCCTCTCTCGCAACCGGCTCTCCAGGAGCTTGAACACCTCTATACAATACATCTTTGACTAGCTACAGCTGAACAACCTCGTTTGAATCCCTCTTTCCCCTCGCCGAGCCCTCCGCCGACCGCCGAACAGTCAACCCGCTCGCCTACAACGGCAGCTGACTCCAGATCTTAGTCCACTTGACTTCCTTTTCTCCCCTCTTCGGCGCAACCAATCGTCTCCCAACGTTTTGGTTCGGGTGTCGAAGTCGTAGAGCCGCCCCCTTCCTCTTACAGAGTTGCTCCAAGTACTCGAGGTCCACACGCCATGCCAGCGGGAACTCCGAGTCGAGCTGTAGCGTCTTGAGACCCTGCAATCCTTCGATCGACCTTGTGATGGCGCCGATGAACTCGTTTCCCGAATCTTGACGACCGCGGTGAAGTCTCCCGCCGAGGAGGAGGAACGCCAGTGAAGGCGGGAGATGGCGTAGGTTGTGAATCGTGCCGGGAGCGCGAGGAGAAGAGACCATGCAGCCGAATTGCTTGAGCGAGGTGCAAAGCGGCAGGAGGGGCTTCCATGTGAGGAGGAGCTGGTCGTTGGCGAGGGTGAGGGATTGGACGTTCGGCGTGATTTGCTGCAACGCGTTTGAGAAATCCTCGGGAGTGCGGTAGCCAAGAGTGTCGACGTCGAGGTGGGTGAGAGAAGAGAAGAGGGAGATGCTGGCTGGGCCGAGGTCGTCAAAGTCCATGATGGAGATGCCGCCGAAGAGGGTGCGTCGGTTGCTAGCAGGAGGTTGCTCCCAGCTGCCTGTGTTGAGGTGCATGATCGGAGGGAGAGCGAGTAGCTCAGGCTTCTTCTGGCGCGATCGAAGCCTGGTCCCATCGGCGAAGGTAAGCGAGACGAGCTCTGCCGAGAGGAGGGGGTGAGCAAAGCTCCGCCGAAGAATTATCGAGAGGACAACTCACTTGGGGTGAAGACAAGGTCGTCAATCCAGAGATACGCTCCGTGTACCTCCAGACGCCTCAAACCAGTGCAGCACTTGAGCAGTTGGGCGAGGTAGAGGTCATCGGGGACCGTTGGCGGCTCCTTATCCATGGGCGGCTCGTCTTCCTCGTCTGACCAGTCATCTCCATCGCCGTCGTCTCCAAACGCCTCCCAGTCTTGATACCAGCCGTTGAAATCAAGTTTGCGAACGTGGGCGGCAAGCGCAGGGCACGATTGCAGCGTTGCGAGCAACGGTGGGTCTCGGTGCTGGTCGTCGAGCTCGCGACGGCGGCTGAGGGTGAGCGAGTGGTACAGCTGCTGTTGGCAAAGCGGGAGCCACGACTTTTGCACGCGAGCGCACCGCGCCAGGGATTTCCTGTCGACCGGAGCGAGGATAAGGCCTACGACCGAGATGGGGAGGGAGGGAATGGGCATGGCGGTGGGAAGTAGATGAAGGGTAGAGGTTGAAGGGCGGTAGTAGGGATCTGTAAAAATAGGAAAGCGAGTTAGCCTCAGCCTCAGTCGTCTGTAGGAGCGGTAGCCGGGGAGCGGAGGAGTGGGGGAGCGCGTCGCGGGGACTGCCTCCCACTCCGCCAAGCTTGCCTACAAAAGAGCCGAACTCCATCCGAGCAGCTTAAACGAACGCTAAAGCTCACCCAATGTTCCAAAACGCGCGCAAAAGAGCAGTAGAGCGCGACGAGCGAAACGGGCGAGGAGTGGGTCGTCTGCGGGGAGCGAGAGAAGGATCAGCAAGAAGGTACAGCAAAGATGAGAGTAGTGAGCGCACCTAGTAGCTTCTAATCCGATGTACAGTAACGTCCTGAAAGCGAATCGAAGCAGAAGCCGAGGCAAGCGTAGGAGAGAGACCTGCGAATCGGCGCGTCGAGCTCTCTTGACCTCCGACCGAAACCTTCGCTCTGCTCGTCGCGCTCCGGAAGTCTCATACAGCTCTAGAGAGTTACATAACGCGTTCGCCGAGCCACCAGCATGGCCAAGGTGAGCTTTAGCCCGCCCTACCGCATCGCTCAACGCTGACCGCCCGGTCTTTCGCTCGCAGGCTTCTACCTCCCGCTCTTCCGGCGCTGCATCTTCATCCAAATCCAACTCGAAAGCTTCTACTACCGCATCAGCCAACTCCAAAGCCAAGCCGCCTCCTCGACGCGCCTCTCGCGGCGAGGCAAACAAGCCAGCTGCAGCAGGACGAGGAAAGACGGCCAAGCTAAGGCCTGCTTCGGGGGTCGGAGCGGGAGGGAAGGGCAAGCAGAAGAAGAAGCAGGAGAAGGTGATCAAGGCCGAGAAGGTCCAAGGGAAGAGGAAACGGGTCGAGGAGGAGGATGGGGAAGATGAAGGTACGTCCCGTCGGGGTTGCAGCGCTACAGGAACTCGGCAGCTGACTTTGATCCTACAGAGCCCAAGAAGCGACGCGCTGGACCTACTCTCGTTCGCTCCGTCAAGCGTGTAGTGCCCGCCTCGGTCGTCGCCAAGTCGTGGAGGAAGCTCTCGAGGGCAGCACAGGCGGAATTGAGGAATACGTTGGAAGAGGGGGCTTTGTGAGCTACCTTCCTTCACTGAGCTGAACGACCGAGGTACTTGGTACTCACTTTTCCCCTTCTCGGCGCTCGCAGAGAGATCCTTTCGCAGCTGGACGGCAAGGCGCGGAATGACATGCAGGAGCTTTTGAATCAGCTTTACGAAGAGTAGGTTTTCGGCCATCTACTCGAAGAACGACGCAGCTCGCTGACCCTCCCCTTTGCCACAGAATCGAAGACTACCTCCCTTCCCTCCTCGTTCCTCCCGCCGATGCTTCAGCTCGCGCCGCCGCTGGACAATCTACCAAGGGAGAGGTTGACATTCCCGATACGGATTCTATCGCCGAGAAGATTGTGAGTAGCCTCGTGCTCGCCCTAGCGTTCCCTCGGCTGACCCTCCTACTTCGGTTTGCCCTCAGGCTGCCTACGAAGCTGCTCTGGTTCCCGAGCTGGCCGAGGTGCATGCTCTCGAGAGGGAGATCAAGAGAGAGCAGCGGTGCGTCGCCCTTCCATTCCTCTCGCCTCGGTTCTCGCTGACGTTCCCTCTTCGCAGGCTACTCGAGGAGGACGAAGCCCGACTCATGAACTTCGAAAGTGCCCGACAAAAAGTCGAGACGGCCGAAACCAAGGAATCGAGCAAGAACGTGCGTCTATTCTTGCTTCTCTCGCTTCCTCGCCCGCCCGCCCGCTCACCACTCGCTGCATGCTCCAACAGATGCACCCCCTCCTGCACGACCTCCTCGATTCGCGCGCTGCTCCTCCACCAAACGTCGCGCTGTTCGAACGCAAGACCCCTTCGATTGCTTGGGTGACGGAGAGCGCTGCTGCGAGGCTGCCGAAGGAGAAGGAAGCCAAGTTGGAGTCGCAAGAGGAGGAGGCCGAGAGCGACGAGGAATACGATGTGAGTTGGCGGTCTCGATTCTTCGTCGGCGCACTGCTGACCATCCCGACGACTTTTGATCACAGCCCGCCAAAGACGACTACCTCCTCGCACTGGCGGCACGAGTAGGAGGATCTCTAGCCGAGATGGAGAAGCGGCTGGAGGGGTTGGAGCGCGTCGCGAGGATCGTAGATGAGGGCGAAAGGGCTATCGTAGGGATGATGTAGATCGTACTCTCAGTTCCGTGTTGATTATATACTATTCGTGCTTTGCCATCCCCTCGACTCGCCCGCAAAGGAGAGGAGCGTCGAGCTTCGCGAGCGCCGAGCACGAATGAACAGATAAGACAACTTTCTATTGACTAGTTACTAAACGATCTACAGTGTTCAATGATCAGGCTTCCCCTTCTTGAGCTCGTGCTTTTGTCCCGCCTTCTCCAACTCCTTCACCTCGGCCTTGGAGAGCGAGGGGAAATCCTTGCCGAAAACGGCGAGCTGCTCCCTCTGGTGGTCCGGATTGCCGCTGGTGCTGTTAGAGAGGGATCAGAGGGTCAGCGTCCTTTCAACCAGCAGAGGCGAAAGACCGAGTGAAGACCTACGTGACTACGGCGATTCCCTGACTTTTGACCCAATCCAGGATGACCTGTCCCTCGGTGATACCTTCCTCCTCGCCAATCTTGGTCAACACTTTATCCACCGCACCACCCGTCTCAGACGTCAACGGCGTCAGCGTCGAGTAAGCGGCCGTCCTAATCCCTTCCTCGTCGGCGAGCTCGATCACCGCCCCCTGTTGCAGCTGAACGTAAGGGTGGTACTTGATCTGGTTGATGACGGGGGTGACGGTGCGGTCGGGGAGAGCGAGGAGAGCCTTGAGCGACTTGACGTCGTAGTTGGAGACACCGATGGACCTGACGAGGTTTCGAGAGTGAAGGGATTCGAAGGAGGCCCAGACGCCTGCTGGGTCGTGCGCCGCGACGAAGGGGAAGTGAATGAGGAGGAGGTCGATGTAGGCGACGCCGAGCTGTGTGGGAAGGAGAGGATCAGCTACATTCGCGAGAGAGGCAAGCCGAGCGAAAGAACGCCGAGTCAATCAACTCGCCTTGTCCAGTGACTTCTGGAATTCAACCTCTACATCGTCATCGTTGAAGTGGTCAAATTTGGTAGTAATGTACAGATTCTCGCGAGGGATGCCAGAAGCTCGAACTGCGTCGCCGACAAACTGCTCGTTGCCATAAAACGGCGAGTTATCTGTGATACAGCAGCAGAGTCAGCACACCTTCAACATCTTCCTGCACCCTCCCCACTCACCTAAATGCCTGTACCCCGACTGCAAAGCGCTCAAAACGAGCTCAGTGACGTTCTGGCCTTTCCAGACGGATCCTACGCCAAAGGCAGGTGATGGTACAAAGTTGCCGTCGTTGAGAGGGATTAGAGTGTGGTTGGAGAAGGCATCCCAGTTGACGCCGGGGATGGGGGAGCCAGTGATAGCGAAGGGCGTTTGCTGGAGAGTGGGAGCAGCGACGGCGCTCAAAGGCAGCAGGAGGAGCGAAGGAAGGAGCATTTTGAGGGTCTAGAGTCAGAGCCGAAGCGTTGTGCTTGCTCTGCTGTACCGAATCGAGTGGTGAGAGCGACGAGAATGAGCAAAGATCAAGAGGCGAAGGCGACTTTGGCCAGCTTGGTCAGCGCTCGAGGGCGCCATCACGTGATGTCACTATCACTAGGATCCGTTGAAGCGCTTTACCAGCTGAAGACGAAGGCTTCTTCGGCTGTTCACGCTGGTGAACCGTCTCACTTCTCCTGAGCAGCCGCTCCGAACTCTCCGCCGAGCGCCGAAATGGGACTACAACGACGAAGGGACAGTGTTACACGAAAAGAGCTACAAAACTACAAGCAAACATATCCGCTCCCATAGCTCACACTACTATCCTTCGCCTCCTTGACCTTCGAACTCTGCTCATACCTCGTCCACTCGAGCTTCGCCTTCTCCCATCCTTCCTTCCCCTCCAACTCGCTCAACGCACCCAACAGCACTCCAATCGGATGCCTCCCACAGATCGTGTTCTTCGTCGCTTTGAGGTACGCCGCAAACTCGGCGTGAGCGGTGGTGGGCGACTTGCTCGGTGAGGAGAAGGAGATGGCATCCATGCCGAGGTGGTCGAGCGTCGAGATGGAGGCGTGGATGGGGTGTCCAGGGAGCGGTTGGAGCGAGCGGGAGATCGAGTAGCCGTCTTGAGTAGCTTCCTTCAGCGCCTGAGCGGCCGACTGCTCGTCGTTCGGAAGGGTGGAAGGAGCGGTCGAGGATGGCGGGAGGTAGAAGGTGTAGGTGAAGCGAGAGCCCCAGTGGCAGAAATCGGAGGATACGACAAAGAGGGTGGATGGGTCGGCGAGGTAGGGAGCGAGCAGAGCGCCGAAGGTTTGCTCTTTTGAGGTCGAGATGGAACCGACGAGGATCGGGACGACCGAGACGTCGTCGCGGCTGCAGGAGGCAGAAGGGTTAGCCTTGGTCTTCGAGTTCAAGACTAGGACTATGCTCACCCTTCAAAGATCTTGCGGACGTATCTGCAAAGCGAAAGAAGGTCAGCGAGGTGTTCGGCGGAGGGGCAAGCGAGACAAGCGAGCGAACGGGAGGTGCATCTCGATGCTGTGCGAAGGAGGAAGTCAGCGTGAGGTTACACGAGAGAACATACTCTACACACCTGTGCTCGTCCTCGTCCGTACTGAGGTCCATCGTCTCAAACTTGCCCGTCTTCTCAAGCTCGGCGAGGGCTGGTCGTCGAAGGGGCGGTTAGCGCTTCCCTTCCTCCTCTCGCTCGAACAAGCACCACTCACTCTTCTTATCAATAGTCAAGCTTCCAAGCGGCGTCGCATACTGATCGCACTGCGAGAGAGCGCATCCATCGAGGTAGACATGATGCGAGGGGCCGAGGACGAAGACGCGGGTACTGTGGACGAGGCTTGGGGTCAGTCGCAAGCAGAGAGAGATATGGAGTAGGAAGACTCACATAGCTGATGTATCGACACAGCGGTAAGCCCAAGCGGCGGGAGGGCCCGAGTACGAGTAGCCGGCGTGGCTGTGGGGTGGCCAGAGGGACGAGGTGAGCTCTCAGGTGTTATACAGAAGCGAGGAAGCACGTACGGTGCGATGATGGCCTTACAGCCCTGCACCGGGAGCTCGAGCGATTGATCTGCGCTAGGCTGAACGGCCGCGAGCCAGCCTGTGAGCTGCGAGTCGAGCTGGGATTCTGTAGAGGAGTAGAGGGACGGAGAGGGAGAATAGGGGAGCGAATAGAGGGAGAATCAGCTTCCTGCTTGCGGGTAGAGCTACAGAAAAGCGAGCGACCTACGCGACGACGAGTACCAGCTACCAGCGTGGGTGGCCTTGCGAGTCGCCATGACGGTTCTAGAGGGATTGAGATGTATTAGTCGCCTGAGCAGGGCGTGATTCCTGTAGTCGATTGGCCGGAGTAGGAAGCACGCGAAGAGGGGGAAGGCGAAGGAAGAGAAGCGAGAGGCTCGTTCGCTTTGAAGTGGTGGGGCGGCTCCAAGTCGCTGATCCGTAGAACGCTGGAGGGTGATAAGGAAGAGTTGCAGTAGAGCGGATGAACTCAATTTGAACGCTCTCGAGCTACCTGTAGTCAGAGCTGAGGCCCCTATAGCTCGGCGGTCTGTGAAGAAAGCTTCGGCGGCTCTGTAGGGGGTTCCCTTGAGCTTGCGGGTTCGCTCTCAATGGTCTTCGCGGGAGGCCTCTCTCGTCTTTCGGTAGGCTAAAGCTGAGCGGTGAAGGCAGCGGCGGAAGCGCGCCGAGAGATTCGAGGAGTGATCTTACAACAAGGCAAGGCGGGTACAGCTACAGAGGGACAGAGGGGGGAGGTACTGAATATTCACGTGTATGTACATCTGCTGGAGATGAAGGATCAGCGACTGTACGAAAGCAAGAAGAGCGAGAAATCATTGCTCACCTGCTCGTTCGGCGAGCTCGGTCTTCGGCTTTCACTCGTCTCCGGCTCAGAAGTGCGAGGCAATCTTCCTCAACGAGCACTGTAGTCGACCATCTCGAGCGTTAGAACAGGTCGCGCAGCTTCGAAACGAGGCTACGACTGACCGAGAGTGAAGATTTGGTCGAGCTGTTGGAGGCGAGGCTGCCGAGTGAGACGGATCGCTTCTCGCGAGCGGGGAGGGCGAGGCAGGGGTTGTGTTGGATGTTGTGCTTTGGGCAGACTGGGACGTTGGTGATGGAGGTGTACTGTTTTGTTGTAGGGGGGATTTCATGGTCAGCGCCTCGGC
>JACWFO010000437.1:0-10873 GCA_019775505.1 Leucosporidium yakuticum
GACGCGTCGCTCGAAGGATTGGACGCTTGGGATAGGCAGCAGGCGAGGATGAGCTTGGCTCAAGTCTGTGCAGGGTGGTACGGAGCTGTCGATCTCGGAAGGGAGCTCGCCGTCAAGGACTCCAACATGGCCGAACGCCGCGCCAAGTCGCTCATGAAGGGAGGCGCCGAGCGCAGGGAGAGGATTCGCTCGCTCGGCATCATGATTGAAAAGGATGGTGCTGGCAGAGGGAAGCGTGTCGCCAGCCTTGTCAGCGCCTGCGCCCAACTCGAGCGTTGAAGCTGATCGGTAGCTCCGCCCTCGGCACGAGTGCTAACGAACTGGGCAAGCCTCTCACCAACGCGCTCAAGAGGCTCCTCAAGATGAAGAGCTTCGTCATGAACACCACTACTGGACTCGGCGTGTCTACGGCCGATTTCTTCAGGTGAGGTGAACGCCGCTCTCCCGAGGCGAACCACGTTGATAGAAGACCTCTTCTTCTTCCTCCAGCATCATCGCCTGCTGGCCAGACCTCCACACTCTCGAGTTCTCTCACCCATTCTACTCGCGAGACAGTGCACTTCCCGGTCAAGTCCCCCAAGCCGCGATTCGTCGACTTCAGCTTCCGCTCCAGACCTGGGACGGCAACGGCATCCTGGTCGCTCTGCTCGCGCAAGCAACTTCCACCCTTTGTCACCTCGATCTTGGAAAGCGCATTGCCGACCGGGCCTCGCTTGCCGACCTTCCGCTCACGCTCAGCGCCTCGCTCGTCACCGCGGCGCCGCAGCTCATCTCCTTCGCCGCCGTTTTGGACGTCAACAGCTGGCCCTACGCGACGTACGCCGAGTCGGACTACCTCATTTCCACCCTCAGCGCCTTTAGAGACATCCAAGAGGTCTCGCTGGGCATTCTCGGCTTTTCCTTCTCAGCAATCCTTCCCCTTCTTCAGCCTCTTCTCCACCTCCGCACCCTTTCCATCGGGAAGTCAAAACTCTCCGCAGACAAAGGCCCTTTCCACGAGCTCACTTCGACGGCCGCAATCGACTTTATCAACGGCGCCGCCGCTCTCAAATCGCTCACCCTGCCGTGGCAAATGGAGGTGGTGTGGACGAAGGATGAGCTCAAGCATGCCAACTCTGCTGCTAAGGAGAAGGGAGTGCGCTTCCTGCTCGAATGAGAGGCGAGTTTATAGCTCGATTCCGCGCCGACTCGGCGATCATGCGCTGACCTCCCTCCGCTTTCTCGATTCGCAGGACCGTTCAATGGAGACCAAACGACGAGCTCGCTACTCTGAGATACTGCTGTAACTTCACTTGATATGCCGCTTCAACGGGGCGAAACGTCGAGAGTTGCGAGTCTTTGAGCGGGCTCGCACTGCTCTCTCGGCCTCTCACTCGCGCGAGCTTCGTCGAGCTGCTCCGAATCTAGCGATACAACCCTTTCAAAGCATGAACTCTCATTCATCTACACTCTATGGTTTGAAGACGAAGCGCTCTCGTAGATATGGGCCGTAGTACCATAGCAATACTGGTGCAGGAATGGCGGGCTGCGAGGGGGGAGGAGGTCAGCTTCGGCGTTGCCTTCGAGACATCCAGGGAAAACGAGCTCACTACTGCTATACATGCAAGCACAGTTCCACCCCATCCGTAGCCGAGGTTGAGGAAGAGCGATTCGGAGAAGATGGGAAGGATGCAGCCGGTGATGCTCCTCATCAAGGAAGCGGCCGCCATCGCAGCAGCTGAATACGGCGCAAATTGGTCGACGATGAAGTTTTGGAGCTGTGGAGTTGAAGAAGGAGGTTAGCGCGACTCGGTAGCGTCGAGAGAAGGGACGTACGCTGTTGAAGGAAGCCATCAAGGCGAAGCCGAGGATCGCGCTGCCAATTAAAGGACCGATCCAATGAGTTTGCGCCTCCGCTGTCCATGCCCACATGAGCACTCCGAGCGGAAAGATGCACATGCCGACCTGTCGGGGAGAAGAGGTCAACGCCGAGCTTCGGAGACGAGAATGGCAGCCGACTCACTTGCGTGATGACAAGTCGATACTCGGGCTGTCCATCGTTGTTGTAGCGCGCTGAGCAGTACTTGTAGATAGGATCAGCGAGGTTGGCGGCGACGGTGGCGGCGGAGAGGAAGCCGACGCCTGCGAACGAGGAAGGTCAGCGAGTTCGGCGAGTCGAGACGGGCGAAAGAAGACTCACCGAGGCCGATGTAGCAAAGGCCGGCAGTGCCAGCTGGCCAGTTGTAGGAAAAGAGTTGAAGAGGTGGGTCGTGTTTGGAGAAGAGCAGAGGCCTAAAAGTCGAAGGAAAAGGTCAGCTCGACTTCGGACTCGAAGCCGAGAAAGGCAAACTTACAGCGAGACCAAGAAGATGTAGATGCAGCTATAGACATAGGCGTAGTAGGTGACGAATAGGGCGCATACTGGGTTCATCAGCATACGAGGAGGGCGCTGTAAATCGGAAGAGCGAGGGAAAGTCAGCGCCGAGTTGAGCGCCGAGTCGATCTCCTTTCGTTGTGAGGGCTCCGCTTCGTCACATCAAAAAGTCTCAGCAAGCACTCAACTCACTGTAAACGTCCTAATGACCACCTCCTTGGCCTCGCTGTTCTTCTTGAAGATGGCTTTCGCCCTCGCCAGCCGTCCGGCAGCCTCGGGTGCTCCTCCTCGTGCTTCATAGAGCTTCTTGAGTACTGGCTCGTACGTCTCCTCCATGCCAAAGATGGTGACAAGCGTGTTGAGACCGACGAGGATGGTCATCAGCCTGAAGCACCAGCGCCAGTCGATCAAGACGAGGTAGTTGCCGACGATGCTGCCGAGCACGGGACCCAGCATGGGACCCCGTTTGTGGGAAAGGAGGAGAAAGAGAAGATTAGTTGGGGAGAGAGTAAGGTAGACGAGGGAGAACTCACGATGGCGTAGATGGAGAGCGGTCGACCTCGTTCCCTCGGCGCGAAGCTGTGAACGCCAACGAGGTAAGCAGGGTCTCCGTCGAGGAGGAGGAAAGAAGAACTCACAGATCCGAGATCGTAGCCACGCCGAGACCGGGTCCGCTCGAGCCGAAGACACCGGCGAAGCTAGGAGGGAGCGGGTTGATGAGCGCCGAGCGAGTAACGAGTAACGACCTCAGCGAGACTACTCACAATCGTAGCACAATGAGCGCTACTATGTTATCTGCGAAGCAGCAGCCGAGGTTGAAGGCGGTGAATCCTGTAGGGAAGAGCGGTCAGCGCATTGCTCGTCTCGGCGCCGAAGCTCGGACGAAGGGGTCGAGCAGCTTCCGACGCCGTCGTCTTGCAGCGCTCGGGCGACGGCGCGGAGAAGATATTGATGCTGCCGTCCGCATCCATGTACATGGGTTTCGAAATCGACTTACCGAGCATGGAAACCGAGTAAGCCGTCTGACGGCCGTAAAGTTCGGAGATGGGAGCAAAGGCAAAGGGCCCAGCTCCTAAGCCGAGTACGTACAAAGCAGTAGTCATTGTGACTACCTCTCGGTTCGAGATACCAAACTCCTCCCTGATGAGAGGTGCAGCGGGCACGAAGATTGAGCTGCCGGTGGTTCTGCGCGAGAGGAAGGTGGTCAGCGATCGCTGTACAGACGCCCAGAGCAGAGTGAGATAGCTTCTACTCACGACAAGAAACCCGTTACTGCTATGATCAACGCGTTCTTCCACCGCTTCGAGTCAGGCCAGTTTCGCGGATGTTGTTGAGAGGCAGAGAATGGCTGAAGCGAGGGCTGCTTCTCTACATCTGTAGGTGGCTCCTCCTGAGCCTTTGAGCTCATCTTGGATGTCGTGGATGGAGCCCCAGTGAGCAAGCAGGATGAAACGGGAGAAGAAGGAGCGAGCGGAGTCGCCCGCCTCGATCTCGAGTTCGGCCGCCCGGCCGGCATCGACAAAGTCGTGTGCTTTCGTCTTGTCGGGCTTCAACGGGGGCAAGAGAGGCCTCGTGATGCTACTATAAGCTCTGCTGTAGCCTAAAGCACCCTCTTTTCGCCGACCTTCGCTGCTTCGGAGCGAAGCTCGGCGCAGACCTCCTTCGCGTTGGAAGCTCGGCGGAACAAGGGCTGCTTGTTGCGGTAGAGGCTCGAAGAGGTCTTGATTATCTATGGAGAACATCCACTGGCTTGGGGGAGAGGCGTTGCCTCGCGAGAAGCCCTTCGCCGTCGAAACTCGGTTGTCGTTCGCGCCGAGCAAAAACAGCGCGCCAAGTATCGCATTTCGCAAGGAGGCGTTAGAGTAGCAAGTGTTGTCGTATTGCTATCCATGGCTACGATGTCGGAGCCGCCGAAGCCCCCTGAGAACCGCCAGCAAACTTCTGCCGAACTTCCTCCTCCCCCTCGTCACGCAGCCCCAAATGAACCTCGAGTATCATCAGCGTACCTTCCATATTATTGTAAAATGGCTCGAGTTCCTCCTTCATCGTGCTCAACACCTCTCTGACCTTGGTCGCTCTTCTCCTAGCCCATTCGGCCTCGGCGCTCTTGCAAACCTTGAGACCCTCCGGGAATTCCTCCAGCTGGAAGGATGCCAGTGCCGCAAACGTTTCGGCGTAAAGCATGTGAGCGAATAATGAGTTGATGCGGGGGGGCAAGGTCCCTCCGTTGAGATGGCGAGCGACGGATTCAAGCGTAGCAAGCTGAGCGAAGGCGTAGCGAGCGACATCGTCGGCGGGGTAGCAATAGCCAGTGCCGTAGCAGGATGTACGGATGATTGCTTGTAGCGCCGGGTCCAACAGTTTGGCAGCCTCGTACTCGGACTGCTTGGGAAGTTGGTCAGTTTCGAGCTAGCTCGGCGGCCGAGGCAAAAGAGAACTCACGATAGTGCGGTCTTCTGGGCACATGAAATCGCTGAGAAGATGCTGGACCCTAGGATCCATCTCATCTGTGGACTTGCACATCAGCACAGTGTAAAACTCAGCGAGCTCGCGAACTCCTCACGAACGCGAGCTGCGAGGCAGTCAAGCTCTTCCCAGCTCAAAGGTGGATGAGTGATAGTCGGCTTGCCGCAGATGTACTTGTGTGTTGGCCATAGCTGCAGGAGGGAAGCAAGGGGGATGAGCTTTGTTGAGAGCGGCATCGTCGAGACGCGACCAACTCACCACTTTTTGATGCGCGACGCTACAGAATCGGATCTCCTTACAGCCCGAGCAGCGTTGGTCCGTCTCTACTCCACACACCACGCACTCCTTGCAAGCGAACGCGTCCATTGCGAGTCGAGGGCAGACGAGCAAGATGAGGAGGGAGAGCAAGGAGCGAGACGCGCCCCGCTTTCCAAGGGCGAGTCTCGGGGCGGTGGTTGGTCTGAGGTCGTCTAGGGGAGCTAAGAGCAGCTTCATTCTCACTGTTACCGCTCGCAGACTCTCCTCTCGTCTCGCTACAGCTCGGCGCACGGGATAACTCTTGTTGCGAGAGATGAAGGCGAGCATCGAGCGGGGGTTGAAGTATAGCAGTGGCTTTATCTTCCTGTAAGTTTCAGAGAAGTCAGTGGGGGTCGGGGTGGCCCTTCATCGCCCTGCAAAACGGTTCGGCGATGATCTTGGCACTCATATCTTGCCTGCTGCTGGGTGCCGCCATCTTACTGACCCCTGATGTGGGCTTATGGACCAAGCAAATGTACTCTGTTACCTTCGGTAGCAGCCCACATCTGCAACTCCCCTCGAGCAGGCCAGCAAGGGAGCCTTTCTATCGCCGAGCCCCCGAGTTATCGGCAGTTGCCTTTCCTTCGAAGACCCTTCCTTCGGCAAGCCGACTGATCGCGAGAAGTAGCGAGTACAGTCCCTCCTGTCGTTGGAGCAAGAGAGACCGCGCGAGCTGGCCCAGCGAAGTTGAGCTCGGGCGCACCGGGCCCGGGGAGGGGCGTGAAGGGAGCTGCCCATGCCTCTCAAGGGATGCTGGAGGAGAGCAGTCGTGGAAGGAAGCGCTGAAACTCGTTTATCTCCATCTACAGCTCGGCAGACAGCAGCGAACGAGAGCGAACCCAGCAACTGCTCACCTCCCCTTCTCGGCGATGGACATGAGCTCCTCCTGCAGCTCTGAGAGAGAGGCCCTGGACGTCTCAGACACCAAGAAGCTCGCCTACTCACTGGTGGGCGAAGCATCAAGCGAAACGAAGCCTCGAGCCTCCCCCTCAGCTACCCTGCGCCGAGAAGCCGAAGGTCGTCGCTGCCTGCTCTGCTCACCATGAGGCGTACGAGATAGCACCTCAGAGAGCCCTTCTTGTATATTGTGTCTTCTCCTACTGACCCTTTGTGAGCCAGCAAGATAAGACGGAACAAGGCAGGACACCTGAGAAGCGAGCGCCGAAGCGAGGACAGCAAAAAAAAGTAGGCTCTTCCGCGAGAGCTGCAAGTTTTGGAAGCGCCGAGGTTGGGGCCTTTCACTGGGTCCATTAGATCCCTCTCACCTTCGTCGAAGGTCAGCGAGAGCCGAGACCCCACCACCCAGCAGCCCCAGCGATGCGCCTCTCCCTCGCTTGGAGGGTGCTGAGTGTAGGGTAGCAGATGCTGAGCCGGTTCCCACCGCGATAGAAAGGGAGCATGCACTACTGACTTTCACAGCAGCACACACTCGCAGTTTTCCTCGCCCAGGCCAACGAGCGAGCCGCTCCAGCCTCCATCGCCGAGCCTAGTGACTCGTCGACGGCTCCTCAGGGTCACTCGCCCTCCGTTGAGATCACTCCGACGTCGTTGCACGAGAATGAACTTCCGCTCCGAAAGAGAAGCGGAAGAGAACAAGCGAGCTGATCTGGCGAGCGAGCTCGGCGGAGAGAAGCGAAGAGAAAAGCAGCCGACGCCTGCTCTTCCCTCGAGTAGATCATGGGCGAGATCAACACCCACGCCCACAACAGACATCACACACACTCTCACTTCTGAAGTGAGAGCAAAGGTGCGAGCTGTAGCTGTGCAGCGAGCTGAGCTCGGCGAATGAAAGGCGATGGCAGAGCCGAGGCTTCTCAACGATACGTGCAGAGGATTCAGCACAGTGAGGTACAGTACAAGCAAAACTTCGCACCCACTCACTTGGCCCCATTTGCAACCCTGCAGACAGAAGCGAACGAGAGAGCTCCTCGCCGAACTACTCCTCTGCTTCTCTGCTCGGCGGCGCTTCCACAGCCCTCGCCTAACCTCTGGAGCGCATGAGAAGTCGGAGGGGAGGCTTATTTTGCACGCTGAGCGCCTCGCCCGCTTTCAGCGAGCAAAGCGCCGAGCGAAGCGAGCCGTCCGCCCTCATCTCTCGCCGAGTCGTCTCCCTTTTCTCTAGCCCATTGGATCAGCCCAACACACCCCAGCACACGCGCGCAAGAGAGCTACTCACCTGCTCCCACTGTTACTTCCTCCCCCATCCGAGTCCGAGGCCGAGCTAAGAGAAGCAGAGATCCGAGAAGCGAATTCCAAGTCGAGATGAAGTGAGTTGAAGCTAGCGGTTGGAGGCGGGCGAGCTGGTGATGTAGGCTAGCAAGATTGTAGCTTAGTCGGAGGCGCAGGCGCGAGACGAAAGCGAGACGAGCGAAAGACGAAGTGAGAAGCAGGAGAGAAAGAGAGACGAAAGCGAGCTCGGCTCAAGTTGAAGGGGAGGAGAGGGGCTCGGCTCGGCCTTAAGCTGTAGTGAAGCAGGCGGGAGGTTAATGTGGCTCTTTGAACCCTCTTACTGCTCTACCACGCGCTGTAGCTCATTATCTCACCCTGCCTACTTTCTCAGCCGACTCGACGCGTCTCTCTTTCTCCCTCTCTCTCCTCGTTCTGTACCTCATCATGGCCTCAGCACCAGCCAGCAGCAGCCCACCAACCGAATCAGCTACAGAACCACCTTCTACCGGCAACCGACTGACCTCCCTCGACCCTTCCAAGAAGTACACTCTCATCTTCCTCGTCTCGGTCGGCACTACGCTCCTTCTCACGGGAGCATCAGGAGGACGGCTCTTGAAACGAGCAAAGAAGGTCACAGCCGAACCAACTTCTGTAGCTCATCAGCCTGCAGTCAAGCCCAAAGCAAGGACTCAAGAACCCCTTCCCATCCCCCGTGCTCCTCTCTCGCCGTTCACTTCCCCAGCACTAGACTCTTACGCCCTCTCAGCCGATCCAACCTCCCTACAACCCCGTCGACAGCGCTCCCTCCTCCGCTCCTTCCGCCTCATCGAACAAACTACAGGCCAAGCACGACCAAATCAAACAGCCTACTTCCTCCCCAATTCAACCCTTCTCTCCCGTTCAAACGCTTTCGCAGAAGCGCTCGACAAGCAGGATCGACTACATAAAGATGGAGAGGAACAGCCCGAGGCGCCCGATGATGGATTCAATCCGGCGATTTATGCGGCAAAGGCCTTTGGCATTGCCACGGCGTTGACGGTGGGAACTTTTGCGGCGGGGGTTTGGGGTGTGATGCGATGGTTGGAGGTGGATGATGTGAGTTATTGCATGCTTGCGTGCGCTGGTGTGAGGGCTGGGTTGGGCTGGCGAGGGAGGGTTGAGCGGGAGGATGGGTTGGAGGGAGATGTAGGAGGGTAAAAAGGTGGCTAGGAGGCGAGGTAACGCTGAGAGGGATCTGGTACAGCTGTACGAGGTCCCCCCGGCGTTTTCTCGGCTTTCTGGTGCCCTTTCGCTCTCGTCTCGGCGAGGGATGGACCTCGTTTCGCTTTCGCTGGGGCTAGTTCCCCTTCGCTATCGAAGTGGGTCGTCGTTAGAGTCTAGCGATGATTCTTTCCGATTATTGATGAAGGTGCGATCGCCGCATCTGCGATACACGCCTCCCTCGGTGGAGGAGGACGACTACTCGGCACCCGTCGAGGCTCGGTCTTCCTGTTGCTTCTCGAGGTTCTTACGCTGCTAGCTAGCAGCGTGGGAGTTCGAGTGTGTTAGGCGGGAGATCAAGTCTCGGTGTTGCGGTGGTGCAAGGCTGAAGCTCCAGCTTCGCCGTTTCTCAGTTTTGGCGCAGAGGAGCCTTCGTTCGCTCGAGGGAGGAGGGAAAGTTCCGCGCTCATCTTCTCGGGTTGGATCGCTGCAGAGCATCAGTGGCGCTCTATCCGAGTGGGCAGGGCGAGGGTTTCCCTTCTCTGCACCCTCTCCACCGTCTCGCATATACTTCGGCGCTCGGAGCGGTCGCTCGCTCGTCGGCGTGGAAGGGGCAGCGGCGAGGGAGCTGATTTGGCTGAAGGTATCGAGCTTGACGCTCAGGATCGTACAGTCTTTCTTCGCGTCCTTCATTGCTGCACCCCTCTCGTTGACTCGTCGTTCGGCGACCGCCTTCGCTTCCGAAGCAGGACCCGCCCTCCCCGCTTTCGGTTGCTGGCGCTGTAGCAGTGCAGCGGTAAGGACCGATCAGTCGTAGGAGAGGTGGATCGCTTCAGTGGCTGTAGGAGCGTTGCTTGCTTCGTTCTCTCGAGCTCGGCGTCGACGAGGACTTCAGCGGGCGCAGGGAGGGCTTTTCGCACTTCCTCTCGGGCGGGTCTGTCACTGAAGATTAGGGATAGTCACTCGCTGAGTAGGGTCGGTGTAGACGTTCCTCTTTCATATTCAGAGCTGCTCCCCCGCGGCTCGAGAGCTGGGAGGAGTTCGCCGAGCAGCAAGGACGGGAAGGGGCGGCCGTGAGGGAGGAGGGTGCTCAGCGATCGTCTACTCAGGAGGTCGACGGTCTCTAGCGTTACAACCTTCGCGGTCGCAGTGCATTCGCGAGGCTATTCCTCTCCCCTCCGCCGGCTATTCCTCTCCCCTCCGCCGCGAGCTCAGCTTCGCCGACCCTGCTTAGCTGGCTCGCTGTTCGAGGCTTCGCTCCCTCTCGCACTCGATGCGGTCTGCTCTACTGGTTTATAGCGCGGATCTTAGAGTGGAAGGGTGGTGACACCTCTGGAAGGAGCTTCCGCGCCTGCGTTCTCTCTCCTGACTTCGGCGCCGACCGATGAGCAGCTCGCGTTCTCGTCCTTTCGCTTGGAGGACGGCCGCTGAGCTACAGTGGCCACTGTCTTGAGTGATGGCGATGAGCGTTGACTCACTCACAGGAGGGGCTCCTCGGTCGACTTCGGCGATGAGGAGCTGATCGTTCGCTCGCCGAGGAGGGGCTGCACCCGGCTGGGAGGAATGGAGGTGATCAGTGGGTATCGATCGCGAGGGATCGATGCTCCTGGTCTTCCGCTCCCACTCCTGCAGCTGAGTATCTGCCATTTTCGTGCTTTCTAACTCCCTCGGTTCGATACGCGGACAGCGCTCTCTCTCTCATTGCTCGGGCGCTGTTGAGTGCAGCGTGTGAGCTCTGAGTTACTTGAGAATGGACCTCCGTGTGCCACCCGAATTTGCTTGTCTTTCGAGCTTCATCGGGCGGAGTAGCTCGCCCGTTCCTAATCGCTGGCTTGCTCTCCTCTCCGTGGCGAAGGGCTGCTCCCTCCTCTCGCCTGTAGTCGACGCCCAAGAAGCTCTCGGGTGGCGCTGCGTGTTGTCGGGGCTGCGTGGTCTTCTTCAGATGGCCTCAGATTCATCCCCTCGTCCTCCTTCCCGCGATTCGAGACCGAACGCTGATTCTTTCTCTGTGCTCCTTCTCCCACCCTATCCCTCCTCTCTCTCTCCTCCCCCTCCTTCACTCTCACCACAGCTCGACTCCCTCTCCCTCGCCCTCTCCCACCGACTTCCCTCCTCCCTCCCGCGCCCCTCAGTCCCCTCCTGGGCTCTCCCCACCTCCTCTCCCTCCGACATCACCACTCCCGGCCCCGAGGAGGATAGTGCAGAACACAAAGAGGGCGTCGCTTATTGGTTGGGCGTTAAGGAGACGTTGGACAGGGAGGCGGAGGAGAGGGTGCTGGAGAGGAGGAAGAGGTGGGAGGAGGTTAGGAGGGCGAGGGAGGGGAGGGTGGTTTGAGTTGGAGTATGGGGAGAGAGGGGAAAAGGCTGCATTGGACGGCCGTATAGAAT
>JACWFO010000044.1:1085-40391 GCA_019775505.1 Leucosporidium yakuticum
CCAAACTCACCTACGACCTCATCTGTCCGACTCTCACCCATCTACACCTCTACTTTGAGCATCTTCGCCCCGCCCAGGAGGCAGCGCTCGCCCTCTCAAAGGCTCCCGCTCTCCAACACCTCCACTACATCTGCAACCCAGCGGTCGAAGTGCTCGAACGCGACTACAACTCTCGCGCTACACCCGTACTCGACCTCCTCCTCCCCTCGCTTCCACACCTCGAAACCCTCTTCGTCTCGGCGACCGACATCTCCCCCGCCTTCCTCCGCCTTCTTCCACCCAAGCTTCGCCATGTCACTATCCAGACGTGCTCCTCCTTTGAGTCTGCACGGGCGAGCTCGATGCTCGAGATCCTTCGAGACTCGTCGGTCGATACGAGGAGGCTGAGGCGATTGACCTTTCGCGATGGAGCCGAGCGGTGGAAAAGACGGGCGGTGGAGATGGAGGAGGTGTGTGCCAGGCGAGATATCCAGTTCGAGTTGTTGAGCGATGGAGAGTTGGAGGGTTGAGTAGGGTTGAGGAGGAGATGCTTGAGTTGAGCGAGACGAGGGCGACGCGGAAGGGGAGAGCCGAGTGTAGCTTTGGTTGTTGTGTTAGACTTGGTCTACCTTAAATGTACATCTTAACATATACCTCAAGCGCGTAACCGTGAGCGAGAGGTTCGCGGGCGGCGTGCACGCTCTCCCCGCCTGCGAAGTCCGAAAGGAGACGCTCGGGTCGGTTGAGACTGCCTCTGATGGGCTGTAGGATGCCTTCAGGGCGCTACCAGCCTTCTAGTACGCTTCAGTATGACCCTAGGCATCTACCTACACCTCGTCATGAAGCAAACGGCGAAGCGAGGAGGTTCAAGCTCAACGAGCTACAGCGAGAGCCAAACCGAGCTCTTCCCGCTCTCTCGCTTCTTTCTCTCCTGCCACATCCTTCTGGAGTGGTTGTTGCGTGCAGTACCCTCGCGTGGTGCTCTCGCTCGAGTGAGTGCAGGCTCTACCGAAAGGGCTCTGCCACTGGATCAAGGCCCGACTCTCCCTCGAGTGGAGTGCTCGTCGACCTCCAACTTTTATCAGCGAAGGATCGCAGAGCAGTGCTCCTCCCTCCGGGGGCTGTGGGAGTATCTCACTCGCGATCCTGGGACGACCGCTTAAGCCTCCTAACAGCTCGTTTTCTGCTTTCTGAGCGGCTCGACTGAGATAGAGCGCCCGAGGAGCTCGCTGCCTCTGCTCCTCCTTAGCGATGGGAAGACCGCTTTAGACTTCCCGTCGACCCCGAGCCATCCTAGTGATGGAGACCTACAAGGGCTGCTGCTTTCCAGCACGCTTTCGCAACGAGGAGCCGCGAGCAAGTGCTCCTCAACCCTCAAGCGTCGACGGGAGGCGCGCTAAAAGTCCTCCCATTCTACTGACGGCGACGCGAGAGCAGCAGCGAGTAGGTGAGTTGTCTCCTGGTTCAGCCCTATGTGCGTGGGGGAAAGAGATGTAGGCTTGCTCCCTCCCTCGCTCTCAGTCTCGACTCTCCTTCGCGCCTCGCTTGGGATCGGTTGAGCAGCTCTTGCTCCCTGCGCATGTGGATTCGTCTCATTGTGCAAGCTACAGGTGAGCATGACAGTGAGTATCTCTTCGCCTACTCTTTTGCCGGAGAAGAAGGGAGGCTTGGGGTGTGCAGAAGGAGACGGCGGAGGAAGGGGGAGCAGCTGAGCGTTCGTTGGGAGGGGAGGGTCGTCACGGTGCTCTCCGAAGTTGTTTAGAGCAGGGAACTGTAAATTGGGCGAGTACAGCGAGCCCGTTGCTGGATCCTGGGGTCGAGAGGTGACCAGGAGCAGCCGAACGCTGCGAGCTCGGCGAAGGCAGCGGGGCAAGGAGGCTTTGTGAAGCCTCCCAGAGGGTCTCAAGACGTCTCTGAAGTTTCAGAGCATTTGAAACGCGTAGATCCGCTGATCACCGCTCTAACGGAGTGAAAGTCAACCTGCAGAAGCAGCAGCAGAGCAACCGTCGGCGCTCGGCGATGCCTTCAGGGACGGATCAGACCGTTCTTGGGGCTTTCCACTGCTTCTTGTCATTGCTTTAGGTTAGTAGACGCTTCAGCTTCTTCTGACGAGAATGCGAGCAAGCCTTCAGACGCGTTGGCGGGTTCAGAACGACGCTCCTCGAGCTCGGTGCTCAGGCTCGCTGCCGCCGAAGGGTCGGTAGGAACATGACGGCGCTCTGAATGCCTCTGATGGAGGTGAGAGAGTGCTATTGACCCAAGGAAAAAGCTCAGCGTCTGAAGAACGGAGAGTAATGGTGAAGGCAGGGCCGAGATGGTGGCGATTCAGCTCGGCGAAGAAGGGGATCGAGGCGAGAACACGCCTGGAGCGGCTCAGAGAGGTCGATGAAGGTCAGAAGTTTCTTGTAGCATGTTTTTGACTCGCGATGATGTCTCTGACGGAGCGAGAGGTTTTCTGTAGGAGTAGAGAGCGCCGTTCTCGGAGCTCGAAGCTCGGCGATGAGTCGCTCAGGAGATTCGCCGCGCTGCCAGCTTCTCCTTGTCTCAACTACATCATGATGTGACTCACACTCTGCTCTGACGAGCTTCTCAAGCTGCTGGAAAGCAGAAAAGGTCCCTCAATTTGTTTCCTGACCTCAACAATCTGGGACGGAGAGCGAAAGCACAGAACAGAACACGACCGCTCAAACTCGCCCGCCCCTTGGCTCGTTTGGGACGAACTTTAGCGAGGGAGGGAGGAAGATGTACTGTAGACGAGCGACGTGAGGTGAAGCAGGAATAGGAAGATGTACTTTCGCGATGGAAGCAGCTCGCCGGCAAAAGACGACCTCGGCGGCAGTTCTCGCTCTCCTTCTCGTTCGCGACCCTCGAGAGACGCCGGTACAAGAGACGACACCAAATAGACAATACCACACTAATAAACAATAATTCTACACACTTGTATCAATTCCACCTCGGTCCTCCTCCCGGCGCTCCCGCCATGCCCGCTCCCGCTCCCCTCCTGCCTCTCGGACTGGGCGTTCCCATGCCCGTGAGCCTCGCAAAGACCGCTCCATCGGGTCCTGGTCCACCAGCACCACCCTTTCCACCACCTCGACCACCCCTTCCTCCTCCCCTGCCTCCTCGACCGCCCCTCCCTCCTCCACGAGGCGTCGAGTTGCCTCCTCGACCTCCTCCGGCGGGCGATCCAGCTTGATGAGGAGCAGCATCTCGCGAAAGGGAAGGAGGTAACGGCGTCTTAGCGTTCCCACCCGTAGGACTCGTAGCAGCGCTCTTATTATGTCCCTTTCCTCCTCGTTTCTTGCTCTTGGTCGATCCCTCCGTTGGCGTCGCTGCAGAGGGATTAGACCACGGTAGACTAGCCGCGCTACTCTCCCTCGAACGAACTGCGCGGGGTGGTGGTGCGCGTTGGACTACTGACGCGATGGGAGGTGGAGGTGGGATGGCGGAGGCCATGCTCGGGGAGATGGGATCGGCTAGCCAATCGTCGATGGGAGGGAGGTCGTCGTCGTCGTCTTCGGCCCAGTCGATGTGGGTTGACGGGGAGTCCCAGGAAGGCGTGGCGGGGAGGGAGGAGGGAGTGGACCGGGGAGGTGTTGAAGGGGTGGATTCGGACTCGGGAGCAGAGGTCGTTGGTGGGGAGGGAGGAGGAGGGGTTGAAGGTCGAGCGATGGGAGATGGGGGAGCTGGTGCGGAGGGTTCGATGAGGGGTGCTGGTGCAGGCGGAGTGAGGTCGACGATTGGTGCAGGCGTAGGCGCCTCGGGGATGGGAGCAGGAAGCGCTTCCTCCTTGACCTCCTGGACCTCCTTGATCTCCTTCTTCTCCAGCACAACCTCAACAACCGTCTCATCCACATCGTCATCCTCCTCGGTAGCCCACCTACTCCTCCCTCCCAACGCCGGTCGCTTCACCGGATCCGGCGGTCGAGAGATGCGAGTGCGAACGATGGGTGCTGGTGCCGTAGGAGTCGGTTCGAGGGGTTTTGAGGGTGCAGGCGCGGGAGATGGCACTTCTGGTGGTTCGGATGCGGGTTGTTGAGGTGCAGGCGAAGGGACGGAAGGTCGGAGGGAGTTTGAGACGGGAGGGGAAGAGGCCGAGGCGGGTTTGAGCGGTTCGGTGGGGCTCGTTCGGAGCTTGGCGAGCATGGCTTCAATCTGACCCATCGCTCCTGTAGTCGGTTTTTGCGGCGAAGTGGAGGTGGAAGGTGCAATTCGAGTGGGAGGGGAAGTGGAGAGGGTAACGGCCGGTTCGAGCTTGGTCTTTGGTGGGCTGGTCGCCCATCTTGAAGTCGAGGTGTCCCTTCCCGCTGGTGCAGCTGAAGTACTAGGGAGCGGTTGGAGATGATTGGCGGCGGGGGAGCGAGAGTGGGAAGGAGGAGGCGAGCGAGGCGAGACGGAGGTAGGGAACGAGCGAGGCGAGTTGCCTCGAACGAGTCGGTTGCCAGGCGAGAGGGACATGGCGATGGCGGCGGCGGCGTAGTGGCGACTCTCATCGGCGGCGTGACTGCGCGAGTCATTACGAGTGGCCGCGATGGAGATGGGAGCAGAGCCTAGCGTGGGAGGAGAGCCGTAGCTTCGGGCTGCTGTACTCGAGCCATGACTGTCGCTGCGAGGCTTGTCGCGGCCTCCATTCGAGTGGTCTTCGATTCCGACGCCACCGCCTTGCAGATGAGGAGGCAATTGCCTGTCGCCGTTGGTGCTCCCGTTGGTAGGCTTGCGAGCTCCGCGAATGCGATTCCTAGAGCTCGAGCTCGAAGGGGAGTTGGATTCGACGGGTTCGACGGGAGGGAGAGATGGGTTGGCGGGAGAAAGGCGAGAGAGGAGGGATGGTGAGGAAGAGGAGAGGCTCATGTTGGGCGAAAGTTGGACGGGGATGGAGTGCGAGAGTTGAGGAGATGTAGGATGATAGAATAGCAGCCTTCGAGTAACTGGCTGTGCTCGGACGAGTCGCTAGCTGGCCGTGAAGGGTGAATCGCCAGTCGCCTGAGGAGGAGAGCAGCGAGATGAGCGGGGCGGTTGTAGAGAAGCGTAGAGAGGACTCACTTGGTATGGATGGGTGCAATAGAGGCTCGAGATGAATAGTAATAGTCTGATGTACTCAATCGAGGTCAGGTTGAGCTGCAAGCGAGCGAAAAGGACAAGGCTCACCTCTTTGGTGAGGGAATGTTGATGGTTCGGGGCGAGAGAGTGACTCGATTGAGGTGTACACGGGTAGAAGAGCAAGGGGAATCGAGCTAGGCAGTTTCTGTAGTCGAATGTAGCATTTGCTGGGCCAGTTTCGAGTCGAAGCGAGGCTAGACGAAGTGCGTAGGCAGAGGGAGAGGAGCAGAGAGCTGAGAGGGAGCAGCCCTTGGTTGTGTTCCCCCCACTTCTAACCCCTCGTCTCTTCAGCATGGTATGTGACTGATTCTGTACCTCATCATACCTCAGCCTTACTAACCTGCTCTACTCCTCTAGTCCAAGGTGTCGCCCCCCGAGCTCAAGAAGGTGACCATTCCCTCCCTCGCTTCCTCGTCTTCCGACTGCCTGCTGTACCTCGTTACAAGATCGCTAATCTTTCTGCCTAATCCAATCTAGTACATGGACAAGCTCCTAATGGTCAACGTCCAGGGCAACCGCAAGGTATCAGGCTACCTTCGAGGCTTCGACATCTTCCTCAACATTGTCCTCGACGACGCTCGCGAGGAGGGCACCGCCGACAAGGTCAACTGTGGTACTGTCGTACGTTTCAGCCCCCTCTTCGCTGCTCTCGCTGTAGCTCTTCACGCGCGACACAAGCTGACTTGCAGCCGTCAACGCGCTCCTCCTCGCTCCTCCCTTCCAACGCTACAGGTCATCCGTGGAAACTCAGTAACAAGCATGGAAGTCACCGCAACTCGATAGGCCTCTCAGTAACACCACCCTTTGTACGATATGGCATCGACTACCCTCCAAAAACGGTCGAACGGGATGGTCGTGTGTTGGTAGCTGAAGGAGAGGAATCTTGAAATGGCGGTTGTACCCTACAGTACAGCGTGAGGTTTGATGCCTCGAAAGTGAGGCTTTTTGTCGACTGGGGTCTTGGACTGAGCCTGCGAAGGCTGAACGAACCAGCTCGGCGCTGTTCTCCTTTCGCGACCGAATCCACTCGCTTCGCCGTCTCGCCGCTCCCCAACACAAGCTCGAGAGTAACTTGAAATACCACCATATTATTCGCAACACCCTTCGTCAACCCTCGCTCTACAGCCCCCTTCTAAGCCTCGACAATCTCCCAGTTGAGCTTCTCACCCGCCATAAAGGGGACGACATACTCCCTACCGGCATCCCCATCCCTCTCAAACTGATACGCCTTTTTGATGACCTTGCCCTCCCCAATCCTACGAATGACAACCTCATCCTCGGGCTTGGCAGCAAAGCCATAGAACCTCCTTCCAAACTCGCTCACGAACCCACTCATGCGCTCCAAGGGGATGTCGCTCGACTCGAAGATGGTAGCTACGAGGGGGATGAGGTTGTCCGAAGTGTAGATGCCCGCAGCGCAGGGGGAGGGGAGGGTCACCTCATCAATTCCGCCGTCGAGGGTGCTTCGGAGGACCTTCATCGTCGGCATCTTGTTGCCCGAGGGATGAGGGGCCGAGTCGGATCCCAGGAAGAATTGGGGATGTCCCTCGCGGATGACGGCGCGTAGGGCGGCACGGTCGGAGGGGTACTTGGCGACGGGCTTGCAGAAGTGGAGGGGGGAGGAGACGGCGTGGTCGATGGTGAGGGCGAGGTGGTGAGGGGTGATGGTGGCGCAGACGTTGGGAGGGAGGGTCTTGACCTGTTGATGGAGGCTATCAGCAAGTGATGGTAGAGGAGAAGAAGGAGCAACCTACGCATTCGACAGCCGCGGCGGTGGTGCAGTGCTCGAGGACGATACGGAGCTTGGGGAACTTGCGGTGGATCTCGAGAAGGTGAGGAAGGAACCTAGGTTCAGCGTTGAGGACGCAGCAGCCCTGTAGCGATGAATGGAAGAAAGTCAGCCATCTCAGAGCCAGGAGAAGCGCCGAGCCGAACTCACATCTCCATCGACGTCGCTGGGGACCTCTCCATGCAAGTTGAGGATCATATCGACTTTCTCCATCTCGGCAAACACCTCATCAAACACGCCGTAACCTTCCATGCCGACTCCTCCCTCCGAGTTGGTCGTCACGCCTCGAGGGTAGCTCTTGACGCCGACGACTCCGCCGGCGTGAGCCTCGCGAATTTGAGCGGGAGTGAGGTTGGTGGTGAGGTACATGGAGGGGAGGAAGTGGGTGTTGGGCGACAAGGCTTGGAGCTCCTTCAAGTACGAGAGGGCGTGCGAAGGAGTTGTAACGGGCGGAACGAGGTTGGGCTGTGGGGGGGAGAGCGCGAAGAAAACAGCGGGGACAGATTAGCTCGAGTTGTAGTGCTGTAGGACGGTACAGAGCAGTGTTACTAACCATGACGTAAGCCATTTTAATACCGCCTTGCTGAACGTGAGGCGTAACGAGGCGCATGAGGGCTCCTTGACGGAGATGGACGTGAGCGTCGAAGGGGGAGGGGAGACGAAGGAGTGAGGTAGCCATGGCTGTAGGTTGGACAGTTAGCTCTAGTTTGCTTGATACTTTCTGTAGCCGATTAGAGCTCACTTGGGAAAGAGGTCGAGCAAGAGCAGAGGGAAAGAGGCCTAGGGAGCGAAAGCGCGGGTTGGTCTTGAACCAAATCGCCTCGTCGGCTGAGCTGCTCGACTACAGAACAGACCCCAACAGCGCCATGTCACCAGCACCCGAGACTCTGTTACCCATTCTCACAGCCCTCTCCTCGGCTCTCTCGCCTTCTCAAGCCGAAAGGGAGGCCTCTCTCACTCAGTTGCAGGCTTGGGCCACCGTACCAAATTACTATCCCTCTCTGGTCGAAATCTTTGCCAACAAGGAGCATGATTTAGGTGCTGGCCATCGCGAGATTAGGCTACAGGCAGCCGTGCAGTTCAAGAATGGCGTGGACAAGTACTGGAGGAGGGCAGCCGTCAAGTAAGTTCGCTTCTGCCTCAGCTGCAAAGCAGGAGGTCGCTGTAGGGCATCAGCAGAGTACATTTGCGTGGTCTAGGAGACCCTGGCCGCTCTTGCAGCTCGTACAAAGCTCTGTAGCGACCAGCACACCTCGCTCGGACCCAGCGCGACGCATCTTCACAGCGCTAACCTCGCTTTTTCTGTAGTGCAATCGCTCCAGAGGAGAAGAGGAGTATCCGACCACGACTACTTGCCATGGTAGATGAGCCTGATCGCGTGGTATGTCTTGATGCTGGAACCTCGGCCCACAGCTTCCTTGAGCTCACCCTCGCGTCGCTTCGCATCGCAGCTGGCAAAGAACGTCGCTCTGTGCATCGCCAAGATTGCTCGGTTGGATTATGGTGTTGATTGGTGAGGCTTCCTGGCCCTTCCTCTGCTGGACGCCGCTGACCCTCCGCACTTTCGGCGCAACAGGGATGAGCTGCCGACCTCCCTCCTTTCCTCCCTCCAAGTCGGTCTCTCCCACCCAACCCCTTCCACCGCGCGCGTCATCCTCCACCGGACCCTCCTCTACCTCCACGAATCCATCAAATCCCTCTCCTCGAACCGCATGCCCAAAGGCCGAGCTCTCATGGCTCAGGTTGCTCAAATGACTTTCCCGACGCTCCGGCAGCTGCATGAGCAGATGTTGGCCGCTGCGGTGGACAAGTTTCAGAAGCAGGGATTGGGAGGAGAGAAGGAGGAGGTCGAGGAGATTGAGTTGGCGCTGCTGGGGTTCAAGGCGTTAAGCAAGCTGCTCGTCTACGGCTTCAAGGATCCATCGCAGGACGACATGGTCAAGGTGAGCTCTTCTTGAGCTACAGCGTTGCTCAGAAACTCACTCTTCTCTCCCCACACAGTCCTTCTTCACCGCCACCCTCCCCGCCCTCTCCTCCCTCATCTCCCTCCGCATCACCCTCCTCACCTCAACTCCCAACGCCACTCCCTCGCAACCCCTCACCCTCCTCACCAAGCAAGTCATCTCCTACGGCAAACTCTACCGCCTCCTCTTCAACCACAACGGCGCCGCCTTCCTCGCCATGAACCTCTCGTCCCAAATCATCGAAACCTACTGGCACGCCATCCAAGGCTCGGCCGCCGACGTCTCTTCCTCCATCGCCGACGAAGTGAACGCTCTCTACCCCGAGAGGTTCGTAGTACAGGCGTTGCTACTTCTACAATCGACCCTCGGCAACTGGGCATCAGCCAGCCCCGTCGACGTTTCGCCCGAGTTTGTCAAGCAATTCGCCGAGCTTTTGGTCACGAGGTTGTTGCCGTTGAGGCAGGTGGATTTGGAGAAGTGGGCGGATGATCCCGAGGAGTATATGAATGAGGAGGAGGCCGATCGGTGGGAGTATGAGTTGAGGGTGAGTGCGGTTCGAAGCGACCGAGGAAGGGAAGGAGAGGCTGACGCTTGCTCGCTTTTGATAGCCTTGCGCCGAGCACGTCCTTCAATCGCTATTGAGTCACTACAAGGATGATCTAGGACCGAGCATGGCTGGGCTGCTACAGCAGGCGTCTGGTGAGTGAAGCTCGTCTCCACCTCGGCGTTGGCTTTCGACTGACCCTTCCCTCCCACAGCACCGCAAAGCATGGAAGGTCTCCTCCTTAAAGAAGGTGTCTATTGCGCTTTTGGCCGTAGTCCAAGCGATCTCGGTGCCGCCATCAACTTTGACAACTGGCTCGACAACACCCTCATCCCCGAGGCAGCTGGAACCGACTCCAAGTGAGCCCTTCCTCGCGCTTGAGTCTTTGCTCTTGCTGACTAACCTTCTCTCTCCTACAGCTACCGCATCATTCGTCGTCGGATAGCCTGGCTCCTCGGCAACTGGGTCGGCGAGGATCTTCAGGAAACCACGCGCACCAAGATCTATTCCCTCCTCGTCCATCTTCTCGGTCGCAACCCTTCCACCGATACCGCCATTCGACTCACCGCCGCTCGCAGTCTCGCCAAGTGCGATACCTGGGACTTCGATCGCGATTCCTTCGTTCCTTTCCTCCCCGCCGCTATTGAGGAGATTGTCTCCCTGCTGGGAGAGGTCACCCTCGCCGACTCGCAGATGAGGCTGAATCAGACGCTCGGTGTCGTGATTGATCGCGTTGGATCGCATGTGAGTTGATGCAAAGCGCGAACAGCGATGGAGCTGACCCTCTCGGCTTCGCGCTGCAGATCACTCCCTACGCCGCTCGGTTGGCGGAGATCCTCGTGACGCTGTGGTCGGCAGCTCAGGAGAACCACTTCCAGACTTCTGTGCTCGTCACCTTCATCAAGCTCTCGGAGGTGCGCTCTTGTCGTCCGTCTCGGGGAAAGAGTATCGCTCATCATTTATCTCGCAATAGGCTCTCGGCGACCAATCGCAAGGTCTTCAACCTCAGGCGTGCCCCATCATTCAGCTCAGCGTTGATCCCAGTCGAGTGAGTCTGCACCTTCCTTCCAGCTCGCCGTCGTCCGCTAACCTCGCCTGTCCTTCCCTCACTCGCAGCCATCACACATCTACCTCCAGGAGGACGGCCTCGAGTTGTGGAGCGTTCTACTCAAGCGTTCCTCTTCCCTCTCGCCCGAGATGCTCGCTCTCCTACCACTACTGGTCTCGCTTCTCGCCGCCGGAACGGACGTCTTGCCCGTCTGCTTCCGCATCCTCGAGAGCTACATGCTTCTGGACGCCACGACTGTCCTACAGGTGCGCTGCGAGCGCTCCCCGTCATCTGACTTTTTCGCTGACCTCTCTTCCTCGCAGCTCTGCGGTGCCGATCTCTTCGCTGCCTTCGAGGATCTCTTGGGCGAGCTCAAGCTCGAAGCCGTCAAGGTTATCCTCCACGGCCTCAACACCGTCGTCAAGACCTCTCCCATCGACAACTGGGCCGGCACGCTCGACAGCTCGGCCGCCTTCATCAAGCTCCTCACTCCTCTCTCGCACTCCGAAACGCCCGTCTTGATCGTCACCAAGTGTGAGTGGTCTCTCGAGCCTACTGTGGGTAGGAAGAGTCATACTGATGCGCCTTGAGCTTCGCAGACCTCTGCTCGGTGGCTCGCATCGTCCTCGCGGGTCCCGAAACCTTCCTCCAGCTCGTCGAGGCCGCGGCTGTTCGGACAGGCTCTTCGTCCGATAACATCCTCGCCCTCCTTCTCAGCTCATGGATCGACCGAGTAGGGGTTCTTCGCTTCGACGCACAATGCTCCTTCGCTTACCAGCTTTGCCGTCCTTTCGCAGCTCGACAACATGTCGCAGGGCGGACAACGCAAGCTCGTCGCTCTCGCGCTCGCTCATCTCGTCGCCACGACTCGTTCTGTCGTTCTCGAGCGGCTACCCGACCTTGTCTCGACGTGGTCGAGCGCATTGGCTCAAACCGAGGAGACGGAGAGCGGAGAGTGAGTTGCTTTCTTCGTGCTCGCCAATGCTGGGACACTGACAGCTCACCGCCTACAGTGCCGAGCTGTACAACATCCCCGACGACTACCAGTCGGACGTGGAGGTCGACTACACCGAGACGCTCGAGGCGAAGCGTCGGCAAGCTGTGAGTCGCTTCTCTCTTCGCTTCCTCGCTCAGCGCCGAAGCTGATCTCTCCCTCTCGCCCTTCAATCACAGCTCACCGCCCGCGATCCAGTACACACGATGAAGCTACAGACGCTGATTGGACAAAAGCTCGCCGAGGCGCAAGCGCTCAACGGCGGTGTCGAGGCTTTCCAAGCTACCTGGCTCGCTAGGGTGGATCCTCTCGTCTTGGAGGAGCTGGCACAGCGGTTGGATGGGCGGTTGGCTGGCTGAGGTGTAGGCGCCTTATAGAGCTCGTAATCGAGGCGATTATGAAGCAGGAGGCTTTTCGGCGAAGCTCGAGAGAAACTCAGCGAAGGCGGGAATCGCTAGCTGCGTTCATTGGCTACAAAGTTATCTACAAGCCCATCTGTCCGTCGCCCTGCACTTCCTGAATCTGCTGCCAAATCGAATCCCAGTTGTCCCCTCCCTGCAGCGCCGCCGCTCCCACTGGCCAACTCGTGACGGACGACTCCCAGTTCATCCATTCCTCCCTCGGCGCCATCTCTAGTGCTGCAGCGCCTCCCAGCGAGCTATCGAACGCGCCTGCCGCAATGCTGACCGTCGCGAGCGGAGGGACGTCGGCGCCGATCGAGATTGGTGGCAGGTCGAAGAGGGAGGGTAGCGGACCAGCGAGGAGAGGGTCCGAGGTGAGGGAGATACCGTTTGTTGGTGCTGAAAGGAAATCGGGAGCGACGGTGAAGGCGGCGGAAGGAGAATGGCCGGGAGGGCTGGGGTCGCTGCGAGTCGGCGTAGGGAGCTGATGGCCGGCCGCCTCGTTGGCTCCGTCCTTTGGAGTGTCGCCGAACGAGATCGTTCCACCCATGTAGGGGATAGGGTGAGGTCCTGGTCCTACATCGACGACCGGAGCAGCGAGGTTGACTCCCTCGGGCAGGACGTCACTGATCTTCTTCCTCAAGGCGTCGATGCACCTCACTCCTTCCATCGCGACGACGTTGTCTTCACCCATATTAACGAGGGCCGTTCGAGATTCGAGGATCCACCTGTCGTTGGCGAAGACATAAGGAGCGGACGAGGGAAGCTGGAGGATGGCGAGGGCGAGGTTGGCCTGCGGAAGGGGAGGGAGTCAGCAGGGTTTCAGGGAGGGTTTCAGAAGAAGAAAGGAATTATAGACGAACCGCTGCATCGAAGAGGCGGAAGGGAATCATGAAGAAGCGCTGCTGCTCGCGCGTGATGACGACCGAGACGTCTCGAGCAGCGCCGATGAGCTTTTGAGAGACTGTAAAAGAGAGGGCAGGTCAGCTTGGAATCGAGGAAAGACGTAGAGAGATGACAATCAACCCACGAGCGATGGCGAGTTGACGGGAACCAGCAAAGTAGTCGGCCTCCGGCTCTTTCGGAATCTTGCGAAGGAGGTAGCTTCGGTGCACCAAGCAGCGGATCCAGACCAGCTCTGCAAGGTAAATAAGGTCAGCTCGGCTCGAGGAGATCGAAGAAGGAGAGCTTACGAGTCGAGACGTAGGCGTAGTCGGAGACGACCCAAGGGCAGCGCTGGACGATCTCAAACGAAGGTGTGCGAAAGCTGGGGGGGAACGACGCTTCCAGTTGTAGCACCTTCCTGTCGAAGTGGGCGACATCGCTGTAGGTGTGCTTGCGGCAGGAGAAGAGGTTGTCGGCAATCTCGGCGATGAGACGTGAGATGCGGATCTCGAGCAGGAGGATGGCTGTACCAAGGTCAGCTCTGCTCGACGGGAGGGAATAGCCTAGAAAGACTCACTGTAGGGTGTAGGCTCCTCGATAGGCTTGGAGACGATAGGCTCGGTGCTGTCCTCCGCCATCAGAGAAATGTCGGCATTGGCCGGCTCGCGGACGTCGATGTGGTGATCCAAGATCATGTAGGGTCGACCGAAAGCAAAACTGGCTCCCTTGTCGTAAGCGTAGAGTGACCAGAAGACTGTGAACGATGACAGAGAATCGGAAGGTCAGCTCGGGAGCCGAGCTCGGCGGTAAAAGGACTCACGACGTCGTCGCTGCTCGGCCTCGTAGGGGAGTAGACCCCAGTGATCTGCTCCTTCTCGGTGCATTCCCATCTGTTGAGCCGATCGAATGGCTTGAGCAACGAGAAAGTAGTTGGAGTTCGGCCGACCGCTGTTCTTGGTCCAAAGAGCGAGGTAAACGGTAGCCTCGACTCGGAAGAAGCTCGGTGGTTCTTCTGCCTCCGAGACGTCCAGCGCCGCCTTGGCTTGATTCTTGAGGTCCCTCTGTAGCTTCTTGTGATCGGCGACGAATTGCTGGACGTAGGGGATCGAATCGTCGGGGAGGAATTGGAGGGCAGTGGCGAGTACGATGGAGACCATAGCGATGCAGGCAACAGAGGTGGGCATAGGAGGGATGAAACCGAGGAGGGAGATGTCGTCTTGGTAGCTGAGGACTTGGACGAAGATCCGCTCGAAAGTGTCGCGCCGAGTGATGATGAAGCGACGCATCAGCATCTGGATCTCGGACGAGTAGAAGCGGTCGACGAGGAAGTTGGCGAGAGGGCGGGGAGGGATGGCCGAGACGAGGTTGGCGAAGACTTCGGGCGAAGGGCGCTCGCCGAGCACGCTGGGAGCTGATCCTCCGACGTAGGAGGCGCCTCCGAGCACCGTGGCGATAGAAGATTGTCCGTGCCAGTTGCGGTACCCTGAGCCTCCCTCGCCAGCGACGTTGGACTGTGAGAGCTCGCCCAGCGCGACGGCGGCGGCTTCAACGTCGTCGATGGGTTCGGCTCTGGCCTCGTTGTCGTGGTCGCCGGGGAGAGCGTTCAGAGAGAGGTTACGCTTGTTGGCCTCGCGGAGAGCAGCCTCGAGGATGGCGATGCGGTCGATGAGAGCTTCCTTTCCGTCCTTGCTCCTGGGAAAGGAAGTCGAGCGTTAACGCCGATGCTCGTCGGCGACCGTTTAAAAAGCCAACTACGCACCTTTTGCTGGCAGCGGAGGGCGCGGGAGCAGCAGCGGATCCAGTGTGAGCACCTGCAGCCTTGCCTCCTTCGATATGGCAGCTCTCGGCCACTCCTCTTTTGATGCAGCGGTCGCAAGGGACTTGGCGATTGCAAGCCTGCTTCCCTGTCGAGAGGAAGAAGGTCAGATCGGGATCGCAGAAGTACATAGACGGTTCGGGAAGGCTGCTGCTCCTCTGTAGCTCTGCAGCGTCACTGCTCGGTCTTCTCTCACTGGCCGATCTGCCTCCTGGACCCGTCCGCTTCCCAGCGCCTTCGAGCCTCAAAGAAAGCAGTGACGGAAGGACCTACTCGAATGGCATGCAGTACAGCTGAGCTGAGCGCGATTCCTCTTCTTGATAGGACGAGGAGCGGGACCCGCTGCTGCTGCATCGCCGTTGTTGTCGGGAGAGGCCGATTGCGAGGTGTTGGCGGGAGGCGAAGGGTCTCCACTCGATCCAGCTCCGTTGACTGGTAGATCCATCGTCTTGCAAAGTCGTGTTGAAGGCAAAAAGACGAGGAAAAGGGAACGAGGAGAAGGAGACGAAGCGACGCCCGAGCTCTCGGCTTCCTTGTGCGCTTGTGCTCCTGCCGTTCACTGCTCCTCGACATGTCGGCAACCAGTGAGTCTTTATCCTCGCTTCTAAATTATCTACGCCCAGCTAAACGCCTCCATCTCCTCCCCAGCTACCCCTGCCGCCTCGCGCGGGATCCTTCAGGACGTGGTCAGCTCCATCTTCGAGCCGGGCACCAACTCTGGTCTCGTCAAGGCCATGAGCTACTCGTTTTACGCCCTTTTCGTCACCCTCATTGGCATGATCTTCCTCACCGGCGGCAACATCCACGTCTGCGCTCTCTTTGGGCTCTCTGTCGGCTTGTTCCTCAGCATCAAGTGGTTAGTTGAGATTGGGAGGCTATGTACGGGGTGGCGAGAGCTCATGCTGACATATTCGTGCTGTACGGTGCTATTCCTGCAGGTTCTTGGTCCAAATTGCCGAAGTCGAGGAGCAGCGCAAGCGCGAGAAGGCCGCTGAGGATGCCAAGGAGGCAGCAGCGGGCAAGGGAAAGACTGAATGAACGGAGAAGAGCTGGACCAAGGTGTGTGCGGTGCGCGTGCTTCTCTTCCCTGCGCCGAACGAGCACAATAGCTAATCGCCGACGCTCGCTAGCAGGTCCGAGGCTCGCTCTCCCGTCTTTCCACCTGCGTTCGCCCTCTCATTCCACCCTTCGTGGATGCAGACCGACTTGCTCCTGGAGGCGCGCCGGCGTTATCAGGCGGATTGGCGGAGTGGAAGGAGGAGCGGGGGAGCAGTGATGTCGAAAGCTCGGCGGTCGGCTTTCGAGTGCTCGGGGACTGCTGCAAAGATAAGCCATGTTGTACAACACGATAAGATGCTACGCGAAAGATCGCTTTCCCCCTCCTCCCTCCCCCTGCTCAGCGGCTAGCCTTCTTCAACTTGGCCTCGGACCACTGCTTGAATTCCTTCGCGGCCGTCTCTCCTCGATGGAACACTGCAAACGAGGGTCGGATTAGCTTAGGTAGAAGCGTTGAAAGAAAAACCGAGAAACGTACACTGCTTCTCCCACGTATCCAAGCCTTGACAGAACTCGTAGGCCGCTCCTTCCCCGCCTCCGTCCGCCGAGGTGTGCTGACTCTGATCCATGACCTCGATCATCCTCTCACGGTAAGCAGAATCCAACGCCTTGACGAGCGGTTCATCGACCATCCTGTGAACGAGCAGCAGCGAGGGGGTCAGTCACCGCAAGCGAGCGCGAAGCATCCACCGGTCGGCGCGAACCGAAAAGCGACTCACACTCCCTGTGTCGAGTGAGCGAGCAGGACTCCGCCAGCGTAGAATGCTCCTCCTCCTCCACCGAGGTTGCGTAGGTTGACTGAGCGTGCAGAGGCGGTGAGAGCGTTGCGCACGCGAGGTCCGTACGAGAGCGGCACTTTGAGCTCCATGATGTCTCTAGGAGGAGTGTAGGAGAGTAGGGTTAGTTCAAGAGCTCTTGATTGAGTAGCAGAGCATCTGCTCACTTAACGATGAGCGGCTGGGCTAGCCAGAACGGCAGCTCGAGGTTGGTTCCCTTTCGAAGCTGAGGAGCGGGAGACTGGTCAGCTGCAGCGGCGAGGGGGTTCGAGGGATAGAGACGTACATGCTTCTCTGCTGTTCCTTCGAGATGACCCGAGTTTGGGATGTCGAGCATGACCTGACAGGGCACCTTCTGTGTTTGGAGAGCAGGAGCGACGCGTGAGCTTGGAGGGGAGAGCTGTAGTGGAGCAAAGGTGAACGTACGAGTGAGTCTGCGAGAGCAGCTTCTACCGAATAAAAGTCGCCTGCAGGATCCCCTTGTCTTGGTGGTGGTGTTGGTTGGCTAGCCATGGCGAGAAGCGAGACGAAAGAGAGAGAGCGGCGAGCAGCGCGAAGCGACGTGAGGGAAAGGGAGCGAGTCCAGCTGCTCTTGTACAGCTTCTGCTGGGCTGGTTTAGGCTCAGATTTTTCGTTGTAATTATACCTGGCACCTCGAACTGACTGTAGGGGAGTGGAGGCAGCGAATGAATTGCAATAGTTTCTAATGAGCGATTAGAATTGCTTCTAATCTTTGAATTTCGCCGACTTTCGACTTGCCGCCGCCTTCCTCTCCTGCTCGTCCTCCTTCCTCGTCCCCAAGATGAACTCTCTACTTCGCAACAGTCGAACGCTAGCAGCACTCACCCCTTCCCGTCACGCTTTCACTTCCACTTCAACTGCCTTCTTCTGCACCTCAGCAGCCGCCCCTTCTCTCTCGGGACGACAAGCATCAGCTGCCAACAAGCTCGTCGACCTCGTAGACGATGTCATCAAAGATGTACGAGAATCATCCATGATCTCAGAAGATGGTCAGCTCTCTTCTCTTTGCTTCCGGAAGCTGTAGCTCAACACCTGAAGCTCACCTCTTTCGCTCGAAACAAAACGCAGACGACGGAACTCTACTCAAGAACCTCAAGCGAGACACGGTTATCGCCCCTCAGCAGCTCTCGCCTCAGTACCTCCTCACTCCTTACCTCCCAAGCCCCGACTTCTCCCTCGCCCACCCGCTCGGCCCACCAGTCACCGCCGCGAGGACTCACGACCCCTTCGTTCGTTTCGACATTTCCCCTCTCGACAGCCCTATGAACCCTTGGTTGAGGTCACAATACTGCACTAGTATGGGAAAGATTAAGAGCAGGGGTAACACGGGATTGCAGAGGAGCAGTCAGCGCAAGATGGGCAAGGCCGTCAGGCGAGCGAGGGTGAGTTTCGTTCACTCGCAGGGAGATGAGGAGGCAGCAGAGCTGACCGGTTTCTTCCTCACAGTCAATGGGTATTGTGGCAACGTTCGGAGTCAGCGTACCTTCGGAGAAGTAGGAGCGCAATCGAAACTCGGTCGTCTAAATCTCTCGGCGGGCAGGTGCTTGCGAAGGGGAGAAGGCCTCGCTGTTGCGTTGGGAGCTCCAAATACCTTCGAGGAGCCCTTTATGATCTCCAGCTAAATGCAGGATGCGTTAGTTGCGCTTCGCGCGCCTCCAGCAGCTCGGCGCTCCTCAAGCTTCAACTTTCGCCCTCCTGCTCGATTCTCGCCCCTAGGAGCGCGCTCTATAATCTCTAATCAATACTGTACAGAACTCCTACACCCCTTCTATGCCAAAACAACCCTCTCGCTGCTCCATCTCAAGCCGACTTGACGAAGGAGAAATCGCCGAGGTAAGCCGTCGCCGGCGACTGGCCCTGGACGTAATAGCGGTACAAGCCAGTCTTGATGGAAGTCTGAGCGGCGACGGTAGCGTTAGGAAGGATATAGTCGATGAGAGGCGTTTGCGTTATGTCCGAGGATCCGCGAATGGTGTCTATTCGTCGCTCGGCGCCGAAGTGTTAGTTTTCTGCTTCCTGCTCCGAGAGAGCAAGGACACAACTCACAGCGAAGGCTTCCCTGTGCTCCGTAGGTAACCGTCACGCTATGGTAGGTCGTCTTACCCCAGAACGAAGCGACGGGTGCCGAAGAGATGGACCCGACCGAGGGAATGGCGCCCGTTTTATCGAGGATTTTGACCCTGCTGGCGAGGAGATCCAAGGCGATGACGTAGCCACCACTCTCGCGACTGAGGAGCTGACTAAGGTGGAAGAAGGAGTCTGTTTTGGAAGGTGGAGGAGGGGTGGAGCGTCAGCTCGGCGATGGAAGCGAAAGGAGAAGGCAGTGGGAAGGCGCACTGTAGGAGCTGACGCCCGGGACGAGGTAGTAGGACCAGTTGCTGGTGGATTAGAAGCGTGTTCAGCATGTTACTTGAGCGCTACAAGGCGAAGAAAGAAGCTCACTAGGTCCAAGTCTGGCCGGCGGTCGCGACGGGGTAGGAGTAGAGCTCGAGGCGCTGACGGTCGGGAGCTGCGCGGTTGCCTGTCGAGGGAGAGAATATTAGCCTTTGTGTAACCTGCTCAGCCCGACAAGCTCACCGTTGGCGCCGAGTGATGCGGAGTAGCAGCTCGAAATGTTCACGTCTCCTCTGCGAAAGTCGGCGTCGTTTTCAGCTGTGGCCCTCGAAAGGAGACCCAACAGAATACTCACGGACAGCTATCAGAGTAAAGAACACCCCCACTCTGCCATTTGAGCGTCTTTCCCAGCGAGCCCGACTTGAAGGAGGATCCATCGGCGAGGAGAACCGGGCGGGCTCGTTCGACGAGGCGAGAGGGAGCGGCCACCGCTGATGAGGCTATGAGGGCGAGAACAAGGGGAATTAGGGAGAAGCTGATCATCCGGGGATTGCGAGATTGGAGGTGTAAGGCGAAGAGAGCGAAGAAGAGAGCAAGAGTTGAAAGGCGAACGCCGAGCTCTTCTGCGCTCCCGTCTTGAGGGGCGCACAGCTTCGTATCGTAAGGCCGAGATGTGCATGGATACGGGAAGCAAAAAGGTCCCACAATCAGCACGAGAGTCGAGCCTGGAAGCTGGCTTGGAGCACCGTGCCCCTCCCGCTTCGGCGCTGGCGCCCCGTCTTCGATTCGGGGGAGATGGAGGACTCGATGAGGCAAAAGCTCGCTGTCGGCTTCGTTGCAGATGTTGCTGCTTCTACTTTCTTCCTACAATCTGTACACTCAGCTCAACTCTCACCGACTGCTTCGGCGAGCGAGCCACTGCCAGCAGCGACAGGAGACCCATCCTTCGGCGTTGCCGCCTCTTCCGTTCTGCACCCATCCACGCTTCAGCTTCACCGCACCGCAACGTTACAATCCGTCACTCTGCATTCTTCGCAGTCAGCTTAGCTCCACCGTAAGCTCCTGCGGAGACGATTTGAAAGCGCGAAGGGCCTCTCTTGCCTGCAAAGGGCTGCAGAAGTCGGTTTTTGAACGAAGCGAGGGCCGAATTGAAGCTTTCTGTGGGGACTTCACGAGGTTGTTGGTTTCGTTGGTAGCAACTCCCCACGCGCTGGATCCCACCCGTCTGAGGCAAGCTTGGGTCGGTTGGCTCGGCGCTCGGCGCTGAAGAAGGGCTCTCTGCTCGTCGTCTCTCTTTGCCTGGCGAAGAAGAGAGGCAAAGCTCTAGATAAGAACACGCTTGCCTATCCCGTATCAAAGGAGGAGCTCCAAGCCGACCAACGAGCTCCCAAAGAGCCCATCGCACTTCGCACTTGAGCATGAGCAAAGCGACTCGCGATCGCCTCGTTTCCCACAAGCTCGTTCGAAAATGGCCATGCTGTTTTGAGACTCGTGAGCAGACTCCAGAGAACGCGTGCAAAGGCAGGCGTTTCGACGCGGATCCCGAATGAGAGCTGCAGGTCAGCTGGTGAGGAAGCAGCGTTTTGGAGCTCGCGCCGAAAGATCATCGGGTTCGGCAAGAGGGAAGAGGGGTGAGAGTGAGGACTTGCATGCCGGCTTGTAGGAGTTGTACAGCTCGATAGAAAGTTGAATGAGCAGGAAGCTGGTCAGAACTGGGGGGAGGGAAGAAGGAGCCAAGCTTGCCAGGCAAGCAAAGGAGATCGGTCGTTCGGCGCAGAGCGTTGCGTGAGATGCAGCGCCGACGAGGATGTTAGCTGTACAGGAATTGAGATATTTATGTTCTCTCTCGCGTAACCGAAACACTCTGGCTCAAAAGGCGACTGATACAAGGCTACAGCCGAGTTCGAGGAGCCTCCCAAGTCCGAGTGATCGAAGGACGAAGCGCGAGCTCTGGTGTTTGTGCAGGCTGGCCAGCAGCTACTACCTAGCAAACCGAGTGAAACGTGTAGATCTGTAGGACTCTATCTGAGGTGAGTAGACTTGAGACCGAGGCTAAGTAACTGGCAACGAAAGTGAGCCTCCTGGGCGCGACGAGCTCATCTCGAGGTCTCCCTCCTCCCCTCCCTAGATTACCGCCTGCTCGCCGTCTTCTTCACCTGGACGATTGTACACGACTATCAAACAGCAGCAGCAGCATCAACTCTCCCTGTACCCCATTCCAACTCGCCTACGGGCCACTCCCTCCGCCTCTTTGGTGGCCCTCGAGCCCCATCGTCGTGACCGTCGCCCGCAACTGCGCGGATCCCAATGAGCTCAAAAGAGTCGGGACAGCAGCAACAGCAGCAGCAAACACCGTTTACCCCTAGGAATCAACTTGCACCTCAACTCGAGTCTGTAGACGATCAAACTCCCCGTCCCACCCTCTCCCCTCGTGCGTCAAGCTCGTCGCTCTCTTCGGTCACTTCCTCCGCCTCTTCGCCCCTCGTCGCTCCCGTGAGCTCGCTTGCTGCACTACAGCAACAGCAGCGTACCCCATCTCCCGCTTCCCCCTTGGAACGTCGCCTCTCGGGCGTCTACTCGTCTAGTTCGCCCCTCAGCGCCTCCAGCTCAATCTCGCGGCGGAGACACGACTCGCTCTCGTCGACCGTTTCGACGGCCACCGAGGCCACTTCGCTCGAGAGTGGAGAGGACAACATGTCCCAGGAAGGCGACAAGGATCCCTCCAATTCCATCACGGCTTTCAACCAAAGTGGAGCGGCAACAGCAGCCTCTAGCGCATCCAAGCGGAGCAGCACCAGCACCAGCATTAGCAACCTCTTTGGAGCTCCTCCAGGATCGCAAGAATGGTTAGCAACCGCTCCTTCTTCGGCGTCAAGCTCCGCCTCGTCTAGCATCGTCCTCGGCCCTTCTACGACCAACAGCAGCCCCTCGAGCGCCATTTCCATCCCTTCGGCCAGCTCGCTTCCCATCACCATCACCACCAGCGTCCCTCCCGCCAGCGTCCGACTCAGCACTACTCCCCTCTTCCCTTCTCCCCTCGCTCAAGCCTCCGGACCCGAGGAGGATCAGAGCAAAGGCGAGGACGGCGACGGCGAGAGCGAGGATGAGGATCAGGTCGAAACGTGGGGTCGCGCTTCCGGTCGACATGGTCCTAGCAGAGTAGGAGGTAGTCCTTTGGTCAGAGAGCAGCTGGGACCGTTTGGTGGTGAGCTTCTTGCTACATCTGGCGCGCGACCGAGCTCGAATCGAGAGTTGCGGGATCGTCTCGCCTCGGGCACCATCCCTCGTCAAGGCTAAAGCTGACCGTCTCGATCTACTTCACAGATATCGACATCTCTCCCACCATCAACACGGTCGCGCTGCCCGACGTCAACTCGCTCGGCTTGGACTCGTCGACTACAACCCCGCGTCCTCAAGCTCGCAGCGCCCATCGTCGAACGCCGAGCGCCCGAGATAGCAGTCCAGAGGTGGATGTGGGCAGGACCGCCAGGACGACTCGGATACGGTCGATCGGGGGAAGAGCAGGCAGCATCGTTGGAGCGTCGGGTCTCGCTTCCGCCGACGAAGGGTCGACCGTGAGGCGCCGCTCTCGAACGGGGGAGCCAGCGTTTGGCACCTTGGCGCTCGACACGACGAGGGCGTCCCAAGGCTCAGGAGTCGGAGGCATCTCTTCGTCGCTGCCGAGATCTGCCTCCGGCCTCTCCAGCAGCCTCTCCAGCAGCCCCTCCTCCGCCCCGCCGTCACCTTCGAGCGCTGCCCCTGGCAACTCCATCTCTCGTCGCGCCTCCATCAACCTCGCTTCTCCTCCTCGCGCCTACCCTCCCGGCTCGCCAACCATCTCGAGGAATCCTCGCTCCGTCCTCTCCGCCCAACTCGCTTCGCCTGCGTCCGCCCCCTACCCTGCCGCTCCACCACCCGCCGAGTCGATCAAGCTTCAAAAAGTGCCCGAGTCGGTTCGCAGCGCGCTCGACTTTCGTCAATCGACGACGCTACCTCCCTACTCGGCTGGCGAATCGTTCAGCCTACCCAGCGCAGGCTTCGCTTCGTCCAGCTCGATGAGCCCCGGCGACATGCGAGTACCCAAGACACCGATGGCCACTCGCGCACCGACTCCCACCTCTGGATCAGGATCAGGCTCAACCTCACCCAAGTCGGGGCGTCAGTCGATCCCCGCGTCGCAGGCCTCGTCTCGCGCACCCTCGAGAGCTCCTTCGCGGCAGCCAAGTCACGAGAAGCTCATCTCCCCTCCTTCGACCTCGCCTGTCCACATCACCAGCCACACTTCCTCCTCCTCCGCCTCTTCGACCTCCGCCTTCGGCCCCCTCTTTCCCTTCCCATCCACCTCGACTTCTCCCGCTTCTGCTGGCCTCCCACGCACGCGGTCAAGAAGCGTCTACCAGCCCGTCACGGCGCAACCACTGGCCTCTCCTTCCCTGGATCCCTTCCACGAGGCCTCCGACTCGTCCTCCCACGACCTCGGCGTCTCTCCCCTCTCGCTCGGCCTTTCCCCTCTCGCGCTCGGCGCTCAAGACGGGATTCGACGCTCCAACTCGCAGCGAGGCGGTCGAGGGCTTCTTGCAGCGCACAGAACTTCTGTCGCGCCGACGGGAGGGCTGGGAGCGAGCACGGGAGCAGGAGGAGGCGGTACGGCCGAGAACACCGACGAGTATGCTCAAATCATCCTCGCCAGTCGCAACGCCAAGATGCGCAAGTGGAAGACGTCGACGGGATCTTCGAATGATGGGCATGCGAGGTCGGGATCGTGGGCTGGCGAGGCGGGTCCGATGAGGCGAGGGATGCCTAGCTTTGGCGAGGAAGGCGAGTTGGCGGAGGCCGATATCACCGCGGCAGAGGGAGTGGGATTCGGGATCGGTTTGGGGAACAAGGAGTTTGAGTGGGTGGATTGGTTGGATGAGTATAGGAAGATGAAGGAGGCCAAGTTGAGGGCGGAGCGGGGAGGGACCGACGGACGAGTCGCCGAGGACACGAAGGGCGAGGAGGCGGCCATGGCTTCACTACCACCGAGAACGAGTCAGGCAATGAGTGAGTTATTCGTCTCTCTTTCTCGCAGACGCTGTTCGCTAACTTTCTCTCCGCTTCTTTCAGCCAACGAGTACAACCCCTTCGAAGCGACCACCGCTGGCCTTAACTACAGCGCCGCCGAAGGCTTCCTCACGCCTGGTCCTCCTCGAATGCACGAGCCGCTCGCTACCTCTGCCGTCGACAATCCCGGCTGGAACTTCCAACCCAAGCCAACCTCCGCTCCCACCTCGGTTCCCGTTCCCACCGTCGAGCCCATCCCGCTCTCGCGCTCCGCAACTCGCAGCTCGGGCAACACGGCCATCTCGCCTGGCGTCAAACGGCGGCGCAACTTCAACAAGCTCGGAACCAAGATCGACGCCTGGTGGAGCGCCGTCCGGTCGAGCTTCTCGGTCACGCCTGAGGAGGAGTCGCGAGAACGTGAGCGCCATCGACGTACCTCCATCGACACCTCCTCGGCCGCTCCCCTCACCTCGGTCGTCTCGCGCACCTCCTCAACCTTCACTCGCCCTACGCCCGTCTCGCGCCCTTCTCTTCGTAACGTCGCCTCGGCTCAGGACCTCTCGAGACCTTCGTCGACTCAACCCTCCGCCCTCACTCCACCGCAAGAGGTTTCGCCTCAACGAGCGCCTCAACCTCAACCACCTCCACCATCTCTTCCTCCTCGCGTCATTCCAGCAGGAGCGCTGGCGCCGGGCGCTCGAACCATCTCCACCGGCCGTCTCCTCCCTCCCAAGCTCCAGCATCGCTCTTCGTCGGGCTCGTCAGGCGACAGCGACGGAGGTGGGAGAGCCGATTCGCGCTGGAGGAATCCAGGGCTTTCGCTCAATCTCGGACCCTCCTTCAACGCGATGGTGCAGCCCAAGGGCAAGTCTCCAGCTTCGCGAATGCCAGGAGGAGGTCCTGGTCCTCTCGCAACCGACTCGAGCACCTCGGCCGCCTCTCCCAACGATTCCAGTCGCTTCTTCTCCCCGCCTCTTCCCGCCTCGTCGATGTCGGCCACTCCCTCGGAGCGCATCAAATCCTCCAATCGACCATGGCCAGCAGCGACGCCCGGTCTCACCCCCGGCCATCCACCAATGTGGGATCGTACGCCCGACGTCGTCCCTAGCTCGACTCACTTCCCCCTCCGCAACGTCCCCGCTGTCAAGAACCTCAAAGACCAGAAGGAGAAGACGGCGCCGATCTTTTCGATGCACACCGTTCGCCAGCAGATCCGTCTTCGCCTTATCAGCGCCAAGGAGAACTGCGACAAGGAGCTTCGCAAGATCATCCACGGCATCTCGACTCACGTCGAAGTTGAGCTTCACAAGGATCTCGCGCCTTCGCCGGCGCCCGGCATGACCGACGACGGCAGGTTCAACGAGCTCACGGCGGAGGCTGAGTCGCTGTTCGGAGCGTACGGTACACAAGGGCCGTTCGAGATGGATTCGGAGAGTGAGGCGCTCGCAGACGTCGACGATGGAGGTGAGGAGACGGTGCACACCGATTCGGAGGGAGGCACGAGTCGCCCGTCTTCGAGGATGAAGAGCCCTCTTCTCAGCCCTACCACCTCTTCCAGCGGCACTCGACGACCTTCCAGCGGAGCCGGAACTCGCCCACGATCCCCTCGACGCTCCTCCCTCGCCCCTCGCAAGCGCAACCTCACCAGCGTACCTCGACCTCCCGACTTCACCGGCTACGCTCTCAGCGAGTCCAAGACCAAGTCGGGCTCAGGATCCGCCGCCAGCTCGCGTTCCAACTCTCGCTCCCGTTCTCCCCTCCCTCCCGCCCTCCGCAACGTCTCGAACGGCTCTCGCTCCCCTGCCCTCTCCAGCCAATCCAACCTCCCCAGCGCCATCGCCCAATCGGCCTTCATCGTCCTTCTGCAAGAGATCATCACCGTCGCCACCGAGATCCTCGATACGCCCGTCACCAAGCTCACCGCTCAACCCGGATCCTGCGCCGAGTTCATCGGTCGAGTGCAGCAGATCGGCAAGGCCTGGGACGACAACCCCGAGCTTGCTTGTCGCGGCTGGTACGTCCAGCTGCTGCTCGCCGTTGCTGGCCTCAGTCGAGTGCTCGAGTGGTGGGAAGCGGAGCGCGGCTTTTGGACGTTCGACGAGAACGACGACGCCGACGCCGAACCTATCCTCTTCGTCGCCAAGCCTACCGCCGAAGAGTCGCCGGAGGTGCGCGCTCGAGGCGACAGCTACTCGTCGTCGGTCGGCGCTCCCCTCGCTCTGCCCACCACCTCCAAATGGTCGCCTCTCGGGATTGACTTGGGCGTGGCCGCCGATGCGGGAGGAGAGGAGGGAGCGATGGGACCGATGCCTTCGGATGCCGACAAGCCGTCGGAGGAGACGACGGAGCAGCATGCGGAGGCTTTGAGGCAGACGGTCGAGGAGATTCGGAGCTCGACGCTGCTGATGGAGCTCAGTCTCGACGGTCAACTCTTCCAGTTCCTTAGTTCGGCATGGGAGGAGCTCGTCGGGTGAGTAATCTCGTTCTCCTCTCCTCGTATACAGCTCTCAAACTGACTCCCTTGCGTGACTATGCAGCATCAGCCCCGCCGACTGCCTCGACACTCCCATCGCCGACTTTGTCTTCCCCGACGACCAGGCCGTCTTCGCCGAAGCTACACGTCAACTCGAGGCGGACGACTCGCATACGGTGGAGGTTAGCTTCCGTCTTCGCGTGGCATCGTCTTCGCAGACGTCGTCGACCGAGGAGGAGGCGTCGGAGGACCTTTACGAGGCGATGGAAGGCAAGGGGATGCTCATGCTGGACAGCCTCTCGGGACGCCCATCTCACACGATGTGGGTCGTTCGACCTGCTCCTCTCGCACTCGACTCGACCAGCGGCGGCGGAGAATCGGCCCTCGCTCGCTACGGCTTCTCGACCGGTCATCGACGTTCCGCCAGCGATCCCTCGATGCCCTTCGCCCCTACCTCGCGCATGATCTCGGTCGAACCAGTGCTCTGCCGCATCTGCGAGCGAGCGACGCCGGTCTGGTTCTTCGAGAAGCACAATGAGACGTGCAACGAGACTCATCGACTCGAGGGCGACATCGGCGAGTGCAACGACCGCCTCAAGGAGCTCCTCACCTCCGTGGACGACATCGCCGCCGCTCTGGACGAGGTCGACACCGACGAGGTGGCCGAGTATCGTGGCATCCCTCTTCTCGCCGCTCCTCCGGCTCCCACCCCTCCCTCCTACCTCGAAGGCCTCAAGCCGCCCCTCTCGCCTCGTCCACCCTCAGCTCAACTCAAGAAGGCTCAACATCGAGTCCTCGATCAGGTTCACGACGTGGTGCAGACCGCCGTCTCCATCTCTACCCCTTCGGTGCTCGACGAGACGGGCGATGTGCCGATTCAAGAGCAACGGCTGCTCAGTCCTCACGTGAGTGACTTCCCTCTCCCTGACGTGCTGAAGATCCGTACTGACCTTCTATGCTCACAGTCGGAGAACTCGCTCGCGATGGTCATGGGCTGGCAGAGGCCATCGACCGACGAGCCTGCCCTCGCTCGTCTCGTCGCCGACACCGAGGAGCAGATTCGCTTCAAGCTCAACTCGGTCAACCGTCTTCGCAACACGATTCTCTACGCTGAGAAGGTCCGTCAAGAGTGGGAGCTCAAGGCCAACGAGTTCCTCGCCCAATCGCGTGAGCAGGAGTCTCAGCTGCGACAGCCGCCGTGGGCCGACTCGAACTCGCCCTTCGACTCGCCGGCGCTGCAGCCACTTCCGAACGACGAGTCTTCGCCCCGCCTCATCGAAGGACTCGATCTCCCTCGCCCTACTCAAGGTCTGCGTCGCCACAGCTCTCACCTCTTCGGCATGGCCTCGCCGAACATTTCCCCGGCCGATGGACTTCCCAGCAGCCTCGGCAGCCCTCCGACGGGACCGAGCCTTCTCTCGCCGCGAATTCCCTCTGGTGTTCCCTCGTCGCGGACCAAGGCTTCTTCCATCAAGGACTTCAAGATCCTCAAACCGATTTCGAAGGGAGCTTGTGAGTGCTGTCGCCGACTCTTCTTCCCGCTCTGAGCCCGCCACTGACGCCTTTGCTCTTTCCACAGTCGGATCCGTCTACCTCGCCAAGAAGATCACTACAGGAGACTACTACGCCATCAAGACGCTCAAGAAGTCGGACATGGTCGCCAAGAATCAGGTCACGAACGTCAAAGCCGAGCGGATGATCCTCATGACTCAGACCGAATCCGACTTCGTCGTCAAGCTCTTTTACACGTTCCAGAGCAAGGACTACCTCTACCTCGTCATGGAGTACCTCAACGGCGGAGATTGTGCTGCCCTCGTCAAGAACCTCGGCGAGCTACCGGAGGAATGGGCACGTCGCTACATCGCCGAGGTCATCGTCGGTCTCGAATACCTACACGCGTCCGGAATCGTTCATCGGTATGTTGAGTCTTCTCCTGTTGCCCTTGACCGCGACCGCTGACCGCTCTCTCCCCTCGCTCCCCAGTGACCTCAAGCCCGACAACCTTCTCATCGACGCGAAAGGTCACCTCAAGCTCACCGACTTTGGTCTCAGTCGTATCGGACTGCTCGGCCGTCAGACTCAGATGCCCAGCACGCGCGAGCAGCGTCGAGCTTCAGCGTCGGCTCGCTCGGCGTCGCGGGATCCCAACCTTTCCGGAACGTCCTCGCCTTCGTCGACACCCGCCAACGCCCTCGGTCAATCCCCCGCCTCCTACTTTGGCAGCATCGCCATCAACGACAGCTTCTCGCTCGACACTCCCAGCAGCGACAGCGGCTCCAATAGCCAGCACGCCTCGCACAAGCAGATTTCGGCCGCCGTCGACTCGCTAGCCGCCTCGAGGGCGTCCATGCCACCTCCACCACCTCCGGAGCGGTCGTCTCGAGCACCAGCGTCGGATACGCCTCCTCAGAAGGCCTTCGTCGGCACGCCCGACTATCTCGCCCCCGAGAGCATTCTCGGCATTGGCACCGACACCGGAGTCGACTGGGTTCGTCTCGTGTTTTGATGTCGGCTTCTTAAGCTTCAACTAACCATACTCTTACTCGCAGTGGGCGTTGGGAGTCATCTGCTACGAGTATGCCTCGCCTTTGCCGGTCCCTCCGAGCCCTCCGCTGACGCTTCCGACGCTTCACAGGTTCCTCTACGGCTTCCCTCCTTTTCACGACGAGACGCCCGAGAAGGTGTTTGAGAACATCCTCTCGCGCAGAATCGAATGGCACGACGACGAGGTCGACTTCTCTCCGGAGGCTCGCGACTTTATGGAGCGCCTCCTCTGCTCGGACGCCAAGCGACGATTGGGCGCCAACGGAGCTGCCGAGGTCAAGGCGCACCCCTTCCTCGAGGGAGTCGATTGGGACAATCTCCTCAACGGCGAGGTCGACTTCGTTCCCAAGGTCTCCGACCCCGAGAACACCGACTACTTCGACGCTCGAGGAGCGACGGCCGAGCAGATCTTCGCCGACGACGAACCCGCCGAGGAGCTCAAGATTGAGGCAGCCCCTACTCCAATGCACCCCAAGGCGTCGATGGGGTTCCGGGCATCGCCTCGAGCCCTCACCCCTTCCACCTCAGCCTCCCGCCAATCTCGTCGCGAGCGCGCCGAGACGGAGCTTTCGCCTCACGACGACTTCGGAACCTTCACCTTCCGCAATCTCACGGTGCTCAAGCAGGCCAACGACGACGTGATTCGCAAGATGCGTGACGAGCAACTTCTCCCCCCCGTCTCGGCGCTCGAGTCGCCAAAGATGCACGCTCGGCCGTTGGCGCTGGGAGCAAAGGCTCCCAAATCTCGCAACGGAAGCGTCGATGTTCGGGTGAGTAACTCGTCTGCTGAAGCAGAACGTCTCGCTGACCTCCCTCTCGCTCTACAGGATCCCTCCTCGCCCTCCTCCCCTTCAACGTCCTCGAGCAGCTCGGTTCCCTCGCGACCAACAGCACCGTCTTCACCCTACACGCCTGGATCGTCACACTCTCGTCGACCCTCGGAGGCTCCTCCTGGTGTCGAGCGTCTTCGACCGCGTCAGCCTAGCATTAGCGGAGGGTCCAGTCAGCATTCGAGGCGCAACTCGCTGCCGACTCGACTTCGCAACAAGTCCATGTCCGAGGTGGAGCGACCTCCCATCCCCGAGGCTTGGGGTCGTCACGAACGAAGGCGCACGTCCAATCACACTCCACCGGGCTCCAACCTCTCCTCGCCAGTCGAAGGCCACCTTCCTCTCCCGCCCCTCTCCATCCCCGAGGCGCCGCTCCCCCCTCCCGCTTCCGACGCGCAAGCATCGTCCGCTCCATCTGCACCTACTCCCATCTCGGCCAGCGCAGCGTCGGCAGCAGCTAGTCGCCTCAGTACCATCGACTGTCTCGTCGCCGGTCGCAACCCCATCGTCACCAAGGTCCTCGAGACGATGCTCATTCGGCTCGGCTGTCGCTGCGTGGTGGTGCCCGACGGCGGCGAGGCTATCCTCGCGGCTCAAGGTGTAGCGTTCGACCTCATCTTCTGCGACTTGGTACGTCAATCTTTCGCTCGCTTCGTCGAAGGCTTCAGCGGCTGACTTTCGCCGATCTCTTTCGTAGGCTATGCCCGTCGTCGACGGAGAGACGGCTGCCCGGATGATCAAGTCGACCAACAACCCCTCCCAGCACTGCCCCATCATCGCCGTCTGCTCTCACGCCAGCGCCATCGACCAGGAGGTGGGAACCCTCTTCAGCGGAGTCCTCAACAAGCCGATTGTGAGCAGAATCGCTGACTCTACGACCTCGATACATTTATGCTGACCTCTTTCCCTCCCCCCACCAACAGATGAAGGCTCAGCTGCTCGGAGTCTTCCAAAAGCTCGGTTTCGTCTTCGCCGAGAAGGGGAAGAACGACGAGCGGAGAGGCAGCAACGACGATTCGCGCCGAGGCTCCGAGCCCAACATCATCCCTTCTGACGATCGCCGCGGATCGACATAACACTCCTCTTCTCCCACATGTTTATGACCCTTTCTTCGCTTCCTTTCCCCTTTCGTTCTCTTTCTCATGTCTAGTTTCCCGCTCGATGTCGTTCTTGTTAGTTGGTCGCTTCGCTCCATTGTGTACTTGGTCTTGAGCAAACGCATTTCCTCTTCTCTCACTCGATGCGGAGGGCGAGGAGCGAGCAGTCGAGAGAGCCAGCGGACGAGACCGAAGGCTGGGAGAACCGAAAGCTCGCGCACTTTCTCGAGGGGAAATTCCGAGAATGCATTAAAACGAGCTTGAACTTATCTCTACACAACCTTTGATCTAGCCACTCCTAAGCTCTCACTCGGTCTTGACGAAGGAGAAATCGCCGAGATGCGCCGTCGCGTTCGTCTGGTCGGGTTGGATGAGGCGGTAGAGACCGGTCTTGAGCGAAGCTCCCGCCGAGACATTGCCCGTCGTGTTGTAAGTGAGTAGCGTCGAGCTGGTTGCGGCGTCGAGGACGGTGTCTGGAGGGGAAGGGAAAGGTCAGCTAGATGCTCGGTGCTCTTCAGCGGGAGCGAAAGACTTGCAATCGATCGTTCCATTGCTGCCAAACGTCACTTCCATGTGATGTTTTGTGGTCTTGCCCTCAAACTCGGCGAGCGGGATGGAGGGGCACGCGATTGTTTTGGGGTGCTCCATCGTGTCGAAGATGCGAACGGCGCCGTTGAAGAGGTCGAGGCCGATGAGGAACGTCGCAGCGTCTCGACTGAAGAGTTGCATCAAGTGAAAGAAGTGGTCTGTAGACGTGCAAAGAGGTCAGTGCCCCGCCGAAGCCGTCAGAGCCATCGCCGAGGAGGTGAGCGCCAGCGCCGAGCTCAACTCTGCGCTCAAATGGTAAAGGTACATACCCGAGGAGCCAGCTCCGGGGACGAGGTAGTACTCCCAGTCGCTGCAATAATAAAACAGCGGTCAGCTCGCGATTCCTCCTTCCTTCTCAACGCAAAGCCAAAACCGAACTCACTAGACCCAGCTTTCGCCGAGTTTTGAGGGCCGCCACGAGAACATCTCGATCCGTTGACGGTTGTTGCCGGATTCATCACCTGTATTACAGCGACCCGTTAGCCTTCATCCTCGCCGGAGAACGGCAAGACCCTCGCACCGGTTGAAGCGAGCTCGGCGGTGAAGCAAGGGTTGAGGGCGACGTTGGTTCTGTAGCAAAGTTCGGGTCAGCTGAAACTCTACGATCGCTCAAGAAGTTCACTCACGGGCATTCGCCTTGAGTAAGGATGCCGCTCGACTGCCAGTGCACGGAGGAGGAGAATCTGCCCGAGGTCATCGAAGTGCCGTTGGCGAGGACTCGCGCGAAAGCAGGGAGGGTCGAGAGAAGGAAGACGAGCAAGCAGACGGCGAGAGCGAGCATGTTGGCGAGCACGGTGAAGGCAAGAGGGAAACTCTTGGTGCAGTCCGACTCGGCCAATCCGTCTTGACCTGCGAAAGTAGAGTCGTCGCACGACAATGAGGGTTCGAATGGAGAAGTGATGAGCTGTACAAACGTGTTTCAGCGTGATTTAGGCTTGGCGAAGGTGTGTCAGCTCGTCCATCGAGCACCAGCAAGCGCTTCCGAACCATCACCGAGCTGCACAAAGCGACGCTGCAGTCCATTGCAAGGGGTGCAAGAGCTTGTAGCAGAAGCTAGAAAGAGAGTAACCTTATAGCAGGCTCTGCTGCCATCGAAGAGCACGCTAATGCTGTTAGAACGAGCGATTTGCAGAGTCCGCTGCAGGGAGGTTCGCCGAGATGGACGACACGGCGCCGAGGTCGACCGATTGACTGCAAGGGGAAAGTGAGCGGCTTCAGAAAATACTATAAAGGGTTCCAGCTTTGGTGCAGTACAATCAGTGGACATCTCGCTCGTTCGAAGCCTTGCGAAGCAGCCTCAACGCCGAGAGGGAGAAAGTTGCTCGTTTGTGGCTCCGACCAAGCTTATTTCTTAGCGAGCAGAAAGTACAAGATCGCTCACAACACAAGGTCGACTGCCAGCCAGTCTCGAGCCTGCAAATGGCGTCAATTTCCCCCGCCAACCTGAGCGAGCGCTTTGCGCGCCGACTGAGTCAGGGTTTGCTGCAGCGAAGCAGGAGCAGCAGGGAGCAAGCAGATAAGGTTAAGTAGTGATACAAGAGCTCAGACTGCTCCAACATGGCCAGGAGAGCCGTTGTCGAGAGACGCCCAGGCGGGCTGCGAGTCGTCTTGATCAGCGAGCGGGGGGAGAGAGTCTCTCTTCGCCTTCAACCACAACTAGCTCGTTTCTTCTCGCTTCGCTTCAGTACAAAATGGCCGTAACACTCGACTCGTTCATGGGAGGAGACGACGACTTCAACCTCGCTGCACCTCAGCCCGCTGCTCCCGCTCTCTCGAAGACGGTGCTCGTTGTGGGGTCGCAACAAGCTGCAGGCGATGGATCTTACCAGGCGCTCGTCACCGAGCTTGGATCAAAGGGTGCCGTAGACATGCACATGCACGACAGGATCACCGAGGGTGGTAAGTTCTCGTCTCTCTCATCTGCTCCTCGGCGGCCTTGTCAGCAAGCGCGGCGGAGTTAGCCTGATCTCGCTTTTCTTGCTGAGCAAGGGGATGCTGTAGCTCGCCGAGAAAGCGGGGGACAAGGCGCTTCACGGCATCATCCTCTACAGCCCCCGATCCATGCTATCGAACTACAACTTGAGCGCTAACCGCCACTTTGCGTTTTCCTCCCTGCAGCGGCCGTGCTTGCGTCAGCTCAGTACACCCACGTCGCCTTCCTCCTCCCCGCCGACCTCATCACTTCGGCCCTCGTCAGCCTCGTAGAGCCTTCGCTCGCGCCGGGAGCCACTCTCGAGGTGAGGGGACCAGCCGCTGAGAGCGACGACGTCGCGGGAGAATTGAGGTTGGCTGGATTGGCGGGAGTGACCAAGGAGGGCAGCATTGTGAGTGAAGATAAGCTCTGCGTGTCTCTCGACTCGCTACTGACGTCCCCTCACCCCTCCAGCTCACTTCGACCAAGCCCAAGGTCACTTCGGTTCCCCTTTCCTTCAAGAAGCGACCCGCTTCTTCCATCGACAACTCGCCCTCCACCTCCAACGGCTCCGTCGCTCTTCCTCTCCGCACTTCTCGCGCCGCCAAAGCTTCCCTGTGGGCTTTCACCACCTCGGCCTCCAACTCGGGCACCTCTACCCCGACCATCGACGAGTCGACCCTGCTGACGGACGCCGATTTGGAGCGACCAACCTTGGTCAAGAGGGAGGACTGCGATGTCAAGAGGACAAGGAAGGCTTGCAAGAACTGCACGTGTGGATTGAGCGAGATTTTGCTCGAGGAGCAGGACGATTTGGTCGAAGCGGGATTCGCTGCCCCTGCAGGTGAGCGCCGGCGCTTGGGCATTCGCAGATGATTCTCGAGGCAAAAGCTGACCCGTTCATTTCTTTCCCTCAATAGCGGCACCCAAGTCCACCGCGGGCAAGAAGAAGATGTCGGCCATGCCTACCAGCTCGTGCGGCAACTGCTACCTCGGCGACGCCTTCCGCTGCGGAGGCTGCCCGTATCTCGGTCAGTTCTGTTCCTCCTTCTCTCCCGACTTCTCGAGCTCACCGCTCTCCTTCTCTCCACAGGCATGCCCGCTTTCGAGCCCGGCCAGAAGGTGTCCATGTCCAACTTTGACGACGAGCTCGCTCGCTAGGGACTTTGCTCCGCTTCACATACTTTTCGCTACCTCTCGCCTCGCGCCTTGTACTGTTGTTATGCATTTTGTTCCCTCTTGATGCGCGCACTTCCCCCCGCCTTGCTATCGTTCGCGGCTCTCGGTTTGACGCTTGATTGAGAGACGAGAGCGCGAATTGCAAGTCAGGAAGGGGGAAGGGAAGACAGTGGACGAGAGGGGGGCGAAAACTATGGCAAGTAACAGAGAGAATCAAGCGAGAGTCACGAGGAGCATAATACTGTACAGAAAGCGCCGAAGCTGAGCCGGCGCGCCGCTCAAACGTCCATCGCTTGAATGGCGCCGCTGAGGGCGCTCAAACCGGCGACGGCGGCGACGACTCCGAGGCCGAATCCGAGCGTGACGTGGCCGAGATCCCTGACGATACGACGGCGTTTAGGGAGGGGGGCGATGGAAAGGGAAGTGGTGTCGGCCGAGGCGGACTGGGCGACGCTGACGGTGTTGACGCTGGCGTCGACGGTGGAAACGAGCTCCGTCGAGGTGGCCATGTCGGTCGAGGAGAAGGTGCGCTTGCGAGTAGGGCTGGAAAGCGAACGAGGGGTGTCGAAGAGGTCGTCGACTTGGTTGGCCGAGGTGGTGCAGTTGGGGCACTCGGCTTCGAGAGTGGCGAAGATGTCGTCGAGCTCTGCGATAGACCAAGATCAGTCACCGGACGAAGAGAGAGTCGAGACTTGTAGCTCACCGTTCAGAGTCTCCTTGTCGAACCACTCATCATGAGCGAGTTGGTCGGGCACGATGTCGAGGTCCAACTCGTCAGTCGCTCCAAAGTCGTCCTGTTCCTCTTCCTCGTCGTCGTCACTGACGGCTTGTTGGTACTCGAGGGGGAGATCATCCTCGTGAAGAGGGCTGACCGACTTATCGCGAGACTCGGCTCCCTGCTCACTCGCAGCGGCCGAGTCCTCTGCTCCCTGCTCACTCGCAGCGGCCGAGTCCTCTTCCGCTGCCTTGAAGATTGAGGTACCCCAGTCGCCGGCGCTCGCCCACGGGTTGCGATCCTCCTCGACGTCGTCGACAGCGTCCTCGTAGTCGAGGTCGACCGAGGACGTGGGCGAAGGGAGGTGACTCGCTTGAGATCCGACCTCGTCGTCGAGAGCGGCGAACGAGAGGACGGAGGCGGCCGTTCCATCGAAAGGAGATCCGCACCTTGAGCCTTGCTCGGCGCGGGTAGAGGTGGTAGAGGAGAGGGCTTTCTGGGCGCGAAGCTTCTTGAAGAAGCCGCCGGAGAAGAGGCCGCCCTTCGGTTTGATTTGGGAGGGAGGGAAGGGGCGGAACGCGGTGGAGGGTGGCGCTTCGAGCTCGGGAGAAGGCTCGTTGGGAGGAGGGGAGTCGTCGAGAGGGCGGCTGGATACCTGCTCGGGGCTGACAGGCGAGGGAAGGCGTTGAGGCGCAGGCGAGAGGGACACCGCGATCAAATCGACCTCCGAAGTGCTGGTGCTCGTCTCCTCCTGGGCTCGTTGAGTCTTGAGAGGCGAGGCCTTGGTCTCCTCGATTCTGTCCTCGGTTAAGACAGTGATATCCACGACGATGGACGAATCCTCGCGAGCCAAGCCGAGTTGGGGCGAAGGCGAACGGCTGGCTTGCTGCTGCACGACGATGTCCTCCTCGTACCCCTCGTCTTCATCGACAGCGATATCGGACAGCTCGTGATCCGACTCCACCTCCATGACATCGTTGTCGTCGTCTTCCTGCTCGGAGAGCTCGGTGACGGCTATGGGCTGAGTCTCGTCGAGGTCGCTGACCGTGGCGGGGTCCTCCTGCTCCTCCTCGTCGTCGTCGTCGAGCTGCATATCCGAGGCGCTGTCGCCTTGGTCGCTCGCGCTGTCGCCGAGCACGAGCATCTCGGCCTGCTGAGTAGTCTCGACGACTTCGATCTCGTCGTCCGAGTCGGCCCACACAGCCCGTCCTTCCTCGTACAGCGAGTCCTGCGACGTGACCGGCTTGAGGATGGTCGTCTCGATAACCTCGATCTCGCCCTCCTCGGTGCTCTGCAGCAGATCGTCTTCCGAGAGGCCGAATCCGCGCGAGGGGGTTCGGAAGGTCGACGACTGCCGGACTTGATCGTCACGGTCCTCTTGCTCGTCGGCGGAGGAAGAGTTGGAGGAGTGACGCCTTCCCGGCTTGAGGGTGCGGGAGCGCGAGAGGGCGTAGCCGTTGGGCGACGACATGGCCGAGACGAGCGAGTCGTTGCGGTCGTCGAGTTGGGGCTCCACGCTGGCGGTGTTGGCGATAGGAGTGTTGAAGATGGCGACACGGAGGGGAGTAGGCTCGCACTTGCCTGTAGTGAGAGTGATAGTAGCACAAAAGAGCGAGGGAGAGGTTAGCGGTGGGAGTCTGAGCTAGGGCACCCTCTCCTTTGCGATAAAGGTCACACGACAGATGGAGACAACGTACGCTCGGCCTTGGACGACTGCACAGGTTGACCGAAAGTAACGAGATCGTTGTTCTTGAGCTGCAGGAGGGGATGCCCGAGGTGAGCGAGCGCCTTCCCGTCGACGAAGCACGCGAACGGCCGACTCACTCGGTACGAAACTCCAGGTTTGAGCCTTACTTGCTCCTCGCCCTCGCGCTTGATGAAAGTACCGTTGGTGCTCTCTGCATCGGTGAGGAAGGCGTACGAGTCGTCCTCCCAAGTGAGGACCGCCTGCTTGCTGCTCATGACTGCTGATCCCTCGAGCCTGAAGCGTCCTTTCGTCAAGTCACGACAGTCCTCCGAGTTCTTGTGGCCGCGACCGAGGTCGATAGGCCCATCCTTCGAGTTGAAGTGCTTGAGAGTCGCTCCGTCGGGCGTAGCGAGCGTGAGGCTCAACGAGGAGCGAGCGGGAGAGCGCAGAGTGGGGGCGGCGGGGCTGAGGGACATTTCTGTGGCGAAGTAGAATGTGCTGCCTGTGAGGGCAGCGAGAGGAGAAAGAAGTTGGCTGCTGTAGGTCTCTTGGGGCGGAACGAGTCCAACTCGAAGTGAATGGCGGGAGGACAAGGAGCGAGGGCTTCGTTCCGAGACTAAAGCTCGGGCTCTCGAATGCATGCGCTACTTGACTACAGCAAGGGAGCAGAGACACTGGCTTGCAGCTATCAAGACTAAGCAACACCTCTTACTGCACCCGCTCCCCTTCGCTGGCAGGAGCAAGGGCTTGAGGGAAAGGGTGCAGCCCACGGCCGCCTTCGCAGGCTCTTGGTGCCCGCAAGGGTTCACTTCCACTACAGCGTCGAGGTCACTGCCTTTTAGCTCGTGTTGTTCTGCTTCTGCTAGCCAACTAGCAACCGCTCACGCCCACACGCTCATTCGCCGGATGACATACACTTCGCATAGCGCTTCGCCCCTCCAAGCTGACTGTCATCGACCTAATAGCGGCTTGTAGAGCTTCCAAAGACGCGATTAGGTCTCTTGGTGCTGTTACCCCGACGAGGGGAACCTGCAGCCCCTTGAACCTGCCGCCGACTCTCATCGCCGAGCGCCGAGCACGGCCTATCTGCTCCTGCAGACAACCTTTGGCTCAGTAAGACTGAATGACACAGTCGCCGAAGTTAGTTCCAGGTATTCCCGACTTCAAGGACTTCTCTGGGCCGCTCCAGGCGTGTTTTTGCGTCGACCCCCTTCTTCGCCGAGCTGAATTGCAACCATTTCGGCCCTGCCTTCACCATTACTCTCCCTTCTTCAGACGCCGAACTTCTTCCTCGGCTCAATAGCACTCTCTCACCTCCATCAGAGGCGTTTAGAGCGCCGTCACGTCGCTACCGACCCTTCAGCGGCAGCCAGCCTGAGCACCGAGCTCGATGCCCGCCAGCCGTCGTTCTGAGCCGGCCAACACGTCTGAAGACTTACTAGTGCTCGGACCAGATTAGGCTGAAGCGTTTACTAACCCACAGCAAAGACGAGAAGCAGTCAAAGCGCCGAGAACGCTCTGAGCCCTCTGCAGAGGCATCACCGAGCGCCGACCGTTGCTCTGCAGCTGCTTCTGCACGTTTATGGTCGCTCCTTGAGAGCAATGTTCAGCAGGGATATGCGCTCAAAACACTTTGAGCTTTCAGAGACATCTTGAGACCCTCTGCAAGGCTTCAGAAAGCTTCTTCGCTCCGCTGCCTTCGCCGAGCTCGCGGCATTCGGCTGCTCCTCTTCACCTCTCAACGCCAGGATCCAGCAACGGGCTCTCAGTACTCGCCTAACTTGCACTTCCCTGCTTTAAAACTCGGAGAGCGCCGTGACGACCCTCCCCTCCCAACGAACGCTCAGCTGCTCCTCCTTCCTCCGCCGTCTCCTTCTGCACGCCCCAAGGCTCCCTTCTTCTCCAGCAAGAAAGGTAGGAAAAGACAAACTCACTTACATACTCACCGGTCGCTCATACGAAGAGGCGAACTCAGAGGCGAAGGGAGCAAGAGCTGCTCAACCGATCCCAAGCGAGGCGCGAAGAAAGACGAGAGCGAGGGAAGGAGCAAACCTGCATCTCTTACCCCCACACACCAAACACACCAAGAGATGAGACAAGAGACTACTCACCTACTTATCCCTACTTGAGCGTCGCCGTCAGTTGAATGGGAGGACTTTTAGCGCGCCTCCCGTCGACGCTTGAGGGTTGAGGAGCACTTGCTCGCGGCTCCTCGTTGCGAAAGGGTGTTGGCAAGCAGACACTCTCGGAAGTCTCCATCACTAGGATGGCTCGGGGTCGGCGGGAAGTCTATAGGGGTCTTCCCATCGCTAAGGAGGAGCAGAGGCAGCGAGCTCCTCGGGCGCTCTATTTCAGCCGAGCCGCTCAGAGAGCAGCAAGCGAGCTGTTGGGAGGCTTAAGCGGTCGTCCCAGGATCGTGAGTGAGATACTCCCACAGCCCCCGGAGGGAGGAGCACTGCTCTGCGATCCTTCGCTGAGAAAAGTTGGAGGTCGACGAGCACTCCACTCGAGGGAGAGTCGGGCCTTGATCC